>PVJO010001929.1:0-156794 GCA_004026905.1 Hystrix cristata
TTCCAAATGAATTTTAGGATTGTCTTCTCTAATTCTGTGAGGTATGCTATTGGTAATTTAATTGGGATTGCATTAAATCTGTATAGCAGTTTTGGGACTATAGCCATTTTCACTATATTGGTTCTTCCTACCCAGGAGCAAGGGATATCTTTCCATTTTCTGATATCTTTTTGAATCTTGTTTTTCAAAGTACTGTACTTTTCATTGTATAGATCTTTTACTTCCTTCGTTAGATTGATTCCTAGGTACTTCATTTTTTTGGATGCTATTGTGAAAGGTGTTGTTTCCCTAATTTCTCTCTCAGTGAGTCTGTGGTTTGTTTATAGGAATGCTATTGATTTGTATCCAGCTACGCTGCTGAATTTGGTTATTAAATCTAGAAGTCTTTTGGTGGAGTTTTTGGGGTCTTCTATACAGAGTATTATATCATCTGCAAATAATGATAATTTAACTTCTTCTTTTCCTATCCTTATTCCTTTTATTTCTTTCTCTTGTCTAATTGCTCTGGCTAATATTTCCAGAACTATATTGAATAAGAGTGGTAAGAGCAGACATTCATGTCTTGTTCCGGATTTTAGAATTAAAGCTTTTAGTTTTTAACCATTTAGTATGATGTTGGCTGTTGGTTTGTTATAGATGGCTTTTATCAGATTGAGATGAAGACCGTCTATTCCAGTTTTCTGCAGGAATTTTATCATGAATGGGTGTTGGACCTGTCAAATGCCTTTTCTGCATCTATTGAGATGATCATATGTTTTTTGTCTTTGGCTCTGTTAATATGGTGCATCACATTTATTGATTTGCATATGTTGAACCATCCCTGCATCCCTGGAATGAATCCTACTTGGTCATAGTGTATAATCTTCTTGATAATTTGTTACATTCTGTTTGCCAGTATCTTATTGAGGATTTTTGCATCTATGTTCATTAATGAGATTGGCCTGTAGTTCTCTTTTTTCACTGGATCCTTCTCTGGCTTTGGTATCAGGGTAATGCTTGCTTCCAGGAATGAATTTGGGAGTATTCCTTCTGTTTAAATTTTGTTAAAGAGTTTGAGAATTAGTGGCATTAAATCATCTCTAAATTTCTTGTAGCATTCAGCAGTGAATCTGTCAGGACCTGGGCTTTTCTTTGTTGGTAGGTTTTTAATTACTTCTTCAATTTCAATGGCTGATATTGGGTTATTTAGAGTTTTTATATCTTCTTGATCCAGTTTTGGTAATTCATATGTATCTAGAAATCTGTCTATTTCTTCTGTGTTTTTGATCTTATTAGAATACAGGTTCTCAAAGTAGGGATTGATGATCTTCTGGATTTCTGCAGAATCTGTTGTGATTTCACCCTTTTTATTCCTAATTGTATGAATTTGAGTCTTTTCTTTTTTTTATAAGGTTGGCTAAGGGTTTGTCAATTTTATTTAATTTTTCAAAGAACCAACTCTTGGATTCATTGATTCTTTGTATTGTTTACTTCATTTCAACTCTGTCAATTTCAGGTCTGATCTTTCTAATATTCTCCCTTCTACAGGCTTTGGGTTTGAGTTGCTCTTCTTTTTCTAGAAACTTGAGGTTCAACATTAGGTTGTTTGTTTGAGCTCGCTCTGTTTTTCCGATATGGGTGTTCAGAGCTATAAATTTCCCTCACAGAACTGCTTACATTGTGTCCCACAAATTTCAGTAGGTTGTATTGGCATTATCGTTCAATTGTAGAAAATGTCTAATTTCTTCTTTAATTTCTTCTCTGACCCACTGATTGTTCAGGAGGATGCTATTTAATTTCCTTGTGTTTATGGAATTTTTTTGGTTCCCTTTGCTGTTTATTTCCAGTTTCATTGCACTATGGTCTGATAGTATGCATGGGATGATTTTGATTCCTTTGCATTTACTTAAGCATATCCTATGAGCTAGTATGTGGTCTGTTTTGGAGAAAGTCCCATGTGCACCTGAGAAGAATGTGTATTCTGAAGTTGTGGGGGTGGAATACTCTGTATATGTCTACTAGGTCCATTTGTTCAGGAGTTTGGTTTAGTTCTTATATTTCTCTGTTGACTTTTTGTCTAGTTGATCTGTCTATTTGTGACAGTGGCATATTGAAGTCACCCATTACAATCGTATTGGTACTTATTTGGTTTTTCATGTCCATCAATATTTGTTGTATGTAATTAGGCACGCTGGTATTTGGTGCATATGTATTTATGATTGTCATCTCTTCTTCTTGGATTGTTCCCTTTACAAGGATGTAGTGACCTTCTTTGTCTTTCTTAATGAGTCTTGGCTTGAAATCCACTCTGTCTGCAAATAGAATGGCTACCCCTGCTTTTTTCCGAGTTCCTGTCACATGAAGTATTGTTTTCCATCCTTTGACTTTCAGTCTATGAATTGAATTAAATGTGTTTCTTGTATGCATATTGCTGGGTCTTGCTTCTTGACCCATTCTGCCAGTCTGCTTCTTTTGGTTGGCGAGTGGAGACCATTTACGTTGATGGTTATAACTGACATATGTTGACTTATTCTCATCATATTATTTACCTGTTTTTGGCTTCCTAGTTTTGCCTTCTGTTTAATTACTTGCCTTGCCCTAAGGATTCATTCTGTTGCAATTCCTGGAGCTGTAGTCCTCATTTTCTCTTTCAAGAATGTCCTTCAGAATATTTTGGAGTGTTGGTTTGGTGGTCATGAATCTCTTCAGGTGTTCTTTGTCATGGAAGTATCTTACTTCTCCATCAATTTTGAAAGACAGTTTTTCAGGGTACATCAATCTGGGCTGAAAGTGGTTGTCTTTTAGGGCTTGAAATACTTCACTCCAGGCTCTCCTTAACTTGAGGGGTTGTGTTGAGAAGTCTGCTGTGATTCTGATGGGCTTTCCTTGATAGGTTATTTGTTTCTGTTCTCTAACAGCTTTCAATATTCTGTTCTTGTGTTGAATTTATGGAAACTTGATTGCTATATGCCTTGGGGTAGATTTTTGTTGATTGTGGCTAATTGGAGTTCTGTATGCCTCACCTATCTGTGTGTCCAGTTCTTTTTCCATACTTGGGAAGTTTTCTGCCATTATTTCTGTGAACAGGTTTCTTATGTTATTTGTGCTATCTCCTGCTTTTTCATTGACTCCTTATCAATCTTATGTTATTTTTCTTTGTGTCATCTAGTAGCTGTTGTATTGATTTTTCATGGTCCCTTACCATTTTGAAGAACTCTTTCTTTTCTCAATCATTAATCACAATCTTGTCTTCTATATCTGAGATTCTCTCTTCACATTGTTTCATCCTACTACCAATACTTTCAATGGCATTTTTGATCTTTTGGACATATGTTTGAATCTGTTTCATGCATTCCATTTCTTTCCTGTGTTGGGCATTTATGGTTTCCATCATTTTTCTAAGCTCTTCTATTTTTTTTTATCTGTGTCTGTTCTAGAGTCACTAATCATATCTTTCATTCTGGAAATGATTTCTGTTTTGATGTTTTCTAGAGCCTCACTCATCTGCTTTGTTACTTCTGCTGTTACTGCTTCCAAGAGTCTGGGTGGGAAGCTTTCAGATTGTTCCACTTCATTACCCCCGGGTTTCCTTTTGGTGAGCTGGAGGTATGGGGTTGCCTCTTATTTGTGTGTCATCTCATTTTCTATTTTTTCTTCTTTAGTTTAGTTCTTGGGTTGATGTTTATGAATTGCCTGTGCCTGGTAGCTTTTTTTGTTAGTTTTGAGAACCTTTTGGAAGTGACTACTTCCTCAGAGATGTCTTACAGGTGTAGCTGGTTTTTTGTATTATGAGTCTGTTGCAAGATCTTGCCCTTCAATTTATTGGGGCTGAGAAGTTGCTATGTATTTTGCCAGCCCTTAGTTCTTTGACTGTGGCTTATGGTGTTATTTCTCACCCTCTGCCAGTCTTAGTCGTGGCATTCAAGGAAGAACCGAGTAGAACAATTCTGTCACCTTGGCTAAAGTAGTACAATTGTCAACAACAATAGCATCAGACACAGTCTAGAAAATAACAGACTGTAGTAACTATTGATCTGCCACCTTATGCCTTGTGAACTAGATTTGTGGTTATATAACAGTATCCCAAATAAACCAGAAACTTGTATGCAGTAAATATGCCATCAGTACGGTGATTTTACTCTCAGTGCAGATAATTCAAAAGAGATTAGGAGGAAAGGATAGAGAAATAGAAGAAGAGAAAGAGATGAGAACCAAGGTTGGAAGCCAGGGGGAAATTATGTAAACTTTCATGAACTGGTAAAGGAAACAGAAGGAAAGGAGAGAAACAAGAAGTAAACCAAGGCCAGAACAAAAAAATAACAGCAAAAAACTAGAAAGTCGCTTTCCTATAAAAACAAGAAAGAGGAAAAAAAAAAACTAAGAAAAAGAAGAGCAGAGAGGGAAAATAAAATAAAATAAAATAAAATAAAATAAAATGTCTGCTTCCAGGTGTGTCTCTCCTGTCACTGGTAGACAGATTAGACAGTCCCAGGTCCTTGTTGATTAATCTCAGCAGTAGATTTTGGCAGGGTAGTGAGTGTTCCCAGCTTGGTTCAATAGCAAGGCTTCACCTGTTCCATTGAAGTTCAGCCTGATCACTGGCTGTGGGGTTGATATCCAATTTGTTCACCTGGAGACACACTGTGTGTGTCCTACTGGCTTGGACTCAGTTCCCTGACAGTTTGCCCTTGTCTCCTTTCCCTTCTTCCAATTTGAGTTTGAACTCTGCTCTGCCTTGCCCTGCCTTGCACCCCCTTGCCCTGCCTTGCCCTACCACCAAAAGCCGCTAGCACCTTTTCTGAGTTCTGAGCTCAGCCCCTTTCCAAAATGGCGATCAGCCGATTGCCATCCTTTCCTGGGGGCTGTCTGAGATCAGATGATTCAGGTAACACACCAGTTACTGCAGTCTTCAGTGTCCACTGCTCTGCTCTGTTTGTGTGTCTTTCTGTGGAGGTCTCTGGGGTCTCCAGTAGTCACTGGGCGTCCATAGGCTCAAACTGTGTCACTCACGTTGAAAGCTGGGGCCACAAGTTGGGGCTGTGAGCCAGGCTGCGCACAGAGGTTGTGAGCGGGGATTGTGACTGTGACCCGGGCTGCAAGCTGCTGCCATGAGCTGGGCTGTGACCTGAGGCTATAAGCCCAGACCCTGACCCGGGGCTGTGACCTAGGGGCTGCAAGCTGTGCTACGAGGCAGTACTGTGAACTGGGACCATGAGCTGGAGCTCTGGAAGAAAGTGTTGTCCCTCCATCACCTTCTTCTTCTGGGCTGGTGTCTCCTTTTGCTTTCCCTATGGGCTTCAACTCTTGCTTCAGATCCCTGCTGGGTTGTGGGAACACACTTCCCTCCTTCTCTTCCCGAAATTGCTATATTCCAGTGTCTGGACAACAAATCTCGGAGAGGCTCTTACTCTGTTTCTCTCTGCTCTGCCATCTTCCTGGAAGTCCCTGTTGAAAAATTTAAAATACAAATTTTAAACACTCTGGATTCTTTTCTTATTGGCAGTGTGACCTTGGGCAATACATTTAACCTCTCTGAGTTTCTTTTTGGGCATCAGAAGTGAAGTTTTGCAGCCCACTGCGGGGAATATGGTATGTTTTTGCGGAGTAGTAGCTTCTGTTCATTGTACCCATTGCACAAATACTCTGAGTATCTGATCTGTCTGTGGGGTAAACTTGCTGCAGAGAACCACAGGAGAATTTATCTTTGGATACAACCGCTAGAGTCATTGCCCTTTTCCAGTGATCACCCTCTTAGGAGGAATCACCAGTTGGTGGAAGTTGGAGCTAGATAGCTTTGAGCTCAGTGTCTGAGCTATGCATCCTGAGACGGTTCAGTTAAAATGGGACTAGGAAGTTGGGTGTGGTTGTGCATGTCTGTGATCCCAGCTGAGGCAGAAGGATCCCAAAATTGAGCCCAGCCTGGGCAACTTAACTACTTTACAAGATGCTGTCTAAAAAAAAGGTTGGGAATATAGCTCAATTCAAAGGTTCAATCCTAGTACCACAGGAAGAAGAAAAATATGCAGTTGGGCCAACAGGTTGTACAGAGAAAAATCAGTCTTTGTTGAATGAAAGAAAAAAGGAATGAGTTGCAGTTTTCTACTCTTCTGCCTGGATTTCAAAAAACTCATTCCTAAAGGCCCTGTTTAATTCTGCTGGAGACTTTCCCCAAAACACTGTACATACCTGCTTTATAACCCTGGCCACAGGCCTGTCCTGGCCACCGATAATGAGCTTCTAGGCAGCCAGGCTGTGATCGCAGTCCCTCAAGGTAGCAGTTACTGAAAGCTGATGGTTAAAGAAATGAACTAATGGGTAAACAAAAGCAAAACCCTAAAGACAACACCTCAGCCTCTCCTCTCTTCCACTTTTTGGGTATTTTTTGGTTCCCAGGCTCAGGTCCCTTACAGAATTGGCTACATGTTGCTTACTTCCTGCCCTCTGCACTGTCACAGCAACTGCCAGTTCTTAGCTTATCTCACCAGAAAGGTGACAGTACTTCCTGAGTAGAAGTGAAATATCATGGCTAAGATGTCTTTCAGAATTTTGCAGCATCCAAGACAAAGTAACTGGTGAAGCAACACGTAATAGTGGCTGATCACTTTCAAGACATCAACCCACCAAGGAATTTTGAGTTGCTTAGCCAGTGCAGACCACAATATTCTCCAAACCAAACTTCTCACCCCTATCTTGTCCCAATAGAGTCTTTCCTCCTGATTTCTCCATTTCTTTCAGGGCAATATTCTTCTCTAGGTCAACTGAAATGATTGTCTCTTCGGTCTTTCTTCCTCACCACATGCACTTAGTTATCAGATTCTGTCGTTTATATTCATTAGTCAATCTGAATTTGCAGTCTTATTCCCATACTTACTGTTTGATTTGGGGTAAGTCATTTGTGTTCTCTGAGGCCCAGTTTCCTCATAAATACTATGAGATGATAAGCTGTTCTGCCTTCCCCACATGGTTGTTGCTAGGAGGAGATCTAATAATGAAGAGCAAGAGCTTTGGTATCTGTGAGGTGCTGCTACTGTTAGTCATTGCTACATCTATGATGTGACCTTCAAGGATGATCAGCCATCCTAGCTCATCCCAGACTCTCCTGGTTTTAGCACTGAGAAATCCATATCCCAGGAAACCCTCCATCCTTTGCAAAGCAGGATAGTTGGTCACCCCTAGCCCACCTGTCACCACCAGCACAACTTCTCTGTGGCACAAAGTAGGTGGAGAATCACTTCCATACCCTAAACCAGAGTACCGGCTCATAGTGGAGGGAAAGAAAGAGACAACATGGGCACCATCAAGGCTGCCTTGCGGCAGGAAGAGTAGAGCATGTGCTTTCTGGCGTCTAGGGAGGGGGCCCCAAGTTGCTGCAGCTGAGCTGCCAGGTTCCTACGTAGGCATCTGGCCTAAGGCTGTCTGAAGGTTCCTGACCTCAAATGCTTACCCTGTCTCATGTGAGCCATATTCTTTTGGGGGCACTGAAGGGAACAAAGGCTTTAAGATCATTCCGATCTGAATTCTGGGTAGGACCAGCTACATAACTGGACAGTGAAAACAAGAAGCTCTAGCTGGAGAGGCTGATCTCCCTTTCCCACAGGATTGTCATGCCAGTGGCCAATGGGTAAACCATAAAGGACTATAACTCTGCTAGGGATACTCTTCTTGGATGGGAGCAGTGAGAAGCACCCACTGAGTCACCTGCTGGAGGAATAGTGGTGCCGTCAGCTTATGGGAAGGACAATCAGAGCCTTGTCTTCTCTAAGGGTGCTGCAGACATATACTTCTTCTTGCCAGCAAGACCTGGTTGCTGTCCTGAGTGCAGAGTCCCTTGTTTTTTAGGTAGAGAAGGTCGCTTGCCAGGGTTGGGGGCAAGTGGCCAAGAACCCATTGAGGCAGGCAAAGAAGCAGTGAAGGAAGAGATGCACACGAGTGGAGGCTCCTAGCTCCCAGAATGTGCTCCATTATCTTCGTTGACTTCACTTGTGAAATTCAAATTCAAAGATAAATTTATTAAAAATATGAAGGTGGTGACAATTGGAGCCCTTCTGAGCTCAGATTATGGATCCATGAAATCAGTTCCACTTCTGGGTTAAATTTACCTTTCTATTTCTTGAGGCAAGTTACATTATTTTTGAAACATGAAAATTATCACCAAGGCCTAGGATAAATAGCATTTCATCTAGGCTATACTATTTTCCAATCTTTGTGAACTTTATATATATATCCAAGCCTGTGAAGTGAATATTCTTATTTTTTCCATATGAAAATACTAAAGTTCAGTGATTCTCAACTACTTGACCAACCCCACATAGACAGAAATATCAAGCTTGGTGTTTAAAGGTCAGATTGTCAACTTTCTGGAGCCAGGGAGCTTACATAGACATGCCGCCCAAAACACCTCTAGCATTCTGGATTTTGTTTAGGACATTTTGCTTTGCTGTTTAGCTGTTTGGCTTCTTATCCATTCCTCCTTCTAGACTGGAAGCAATGTGTGTTTTGTGACTGAGCTTTGCCCATCCTTGAGGTCTCCACAGAGCCTCATGGGCAAGAGGAGTTTCTAGAGACTACATGTTGGCTGAGAAAGTGCTTGAGAACAAATGAAGGTGAGTCCACCTCTCATGACTATTAGGTGTGTGGCTAATGCCATCTTGAATGCATTTCATTGTAACCCTCTTGAGAAGAGCTGAGTTTCTTGCCAGGAGTTCTGGCCGAGGCTGCCAACTTCTAGAAGCAAAACAACCTCATATTTTAGAGTATTTTTAAGGTGAAGATAACAGATATTCAACAGGAGGCCATGTGCCCAAAAGTCAAGGCTGTTCTCAAATCATTTATGTATCACTGGACCAAGATGGAAGGGGTTTCTTTTATTTGTCTGTTTATTTGTTATTTTCAAAATAATTTAATTGGTCAGTTGATAGCCTGACCAAAAAATGCTCCCCACGAGGTCATTTTAGCTCTCAGCAGGTGTTTGTAGGGGAAAAACAAGGACTTGTTGGAAACTAGGAATTACAGGAATGGGGCTCCAACACATTTTATTTTATTTTATTTTACTTTATTTTTTTCATTTTTACCAAGAACATGCATTGGTACATTGTATACATAATGATCATAACCAACATGGTTATTTTGGACCTGTACATGATATATCTCGGTTTTCCCCCTCTTCCCCTCCCCTCCCTTCCATTCCCCCACCCTTCCCTATTTGCAACAGGTTTTTATTTACAGTTTTCATTTTTTCCCCTTTCTTTCAACCTTCCTTCCTTCTCCCCATTTTTCCTTATCTAGTTCTCCTCTCTTTTGAATACTACCTTTATATATATATATATATATAATATCTATTATACCCCTTTGTCTTTATTTACACTTATGGTTTCTCTTATCAGAGAAACAATTCGATGTGTACTGATGAGTTCAACACATTTTTAATCGTACACATTGTTTTTAGCTTCTTCCCTCAATGCCAAGATGTCCTTACCTAGTAAGCTTCAATCCTCGCATCCTTGGCCTGAAAGTTGAACATACTGCAAAAATAGTATTTTGTTTACTGTATATTAGAAATTTATAGTGCATTTTGTTTTTTAGGATATAAAGATTTATTCTCCTTTCTTGTCTTCCTCATCCTGAGGAAGTACCTATGTCTGTGGTCTTCCAGGACATTTTAGGATGTCTAGTTGCTTCCAAAATGTGACTTTGAATCTCATGCAATACTTTCTTCCTCCCAACAAATTCTCAATCTTTATTAAGCTGCTTCAGTTTGGTTTCTGCCACTTTCAAGTCAAAGAACCTTGTCCACATGTCTGCCATTACCCTTGCCGCTTGGTTTTAAACTAGTCCACAAGTCATTTTCCTCATTAAATTGAGGATTTCCCAAAGTAAGAGATTTGTTCCTCCATATTTCCTGCACTTAGCAATATACCACTGACTACTAAATAATTGAATAAGGGAATGCAAGATGGCAACTTGTCAGGTTAATCTATTCATCTAGAACATCTTCCTGTTAGAACAGTATATACAGTTGCCATTTATTTTTAAGATGGTATGAGTGTACCATGATTCATCTTAGATATATCTCAAGTTAATAACCACATATTTAATATATACATATATATGCAAAACACATCTTTAAGGTTCTGGGAAACCATGTTCCAATAAAAAAAGGCGAAATCATTTTTCAGATGCAAAGTGACTGCCAGACAGATAAGCTTAGTAAACTGGGTTGCGTCTCTAGAAGGTATGGTTCCAGGGAGCTAGAGAGAACAGAGAAGTTCATCTGGCACTGGATCAAAGAAGAAAAACTGTAGGCCTATCTGCAAAAATCTTTTTTTCCCAAAACTTGCTCCAGGAGGAAGCCTGACTCTTCAGCCTTTGGTGTGTAATATTGATGATTCTCCCAACTCCCAAGGAGGGCTGTATCATAGACAGCCTTTTCTCTGCACATGATTCCCTTGGGACAGATGGAGGGTAGTCAAGAGCTGATTACTGTGCCCAGGCACACTCACGCGAGTCTGCCAAACTCAATAGCTACAGAGGTCTTAACATGTTTCCATTTCTGATTCTGCCCTTATAAAATGTGTTGCTAATTAAAATAACTGCCAGCTCAGACTCCTGCAGGGAAACCCATTCACGTGCACAGAGGCTGTTGTTCCACACGTTTCTAGCTCTGGCTAAATAAAAACTACAAAACCAGCAGCAGAACCCAACTATCTAGGGCAGCTTGAGGGGGTTCCTGCTCCACGGACAAGTGATCAGGCAATGTGTTAATCCAGCCTTCCCTGCATAGTGAAGGAGAGAGTTAAGTAGAAGATGATGCCACTTCCATACAGTGCTATAGGCATGTTTGATTTGGCAAATGGAAAAAGAAGCACAAAAACACATGCCCTGACAAAGTCAAGTATTAAATCGAATTCAGTATACTTACCAAATTGAATTTGGAGTGTGTGTCTTTCTTCTTCACCTGAGGAATAGTTTGTGCAATTGCTTAAAAATTCATATCTGGTCATGCTATCCCATGTTATGCCTCCCTTTCTGGCTTCTCACTGTGCTTTGTATAAAGCCTAAGCTCCCCGCCATAGCTGGAAGACCTTCAGGGATTGAGACCTCTCTAACCTCATTGTTTGCTCTTTAATCACACTGAAGTATTTGCAATGCACTGGAAGCTTCATATGCTGTTTTCCCTCTGCGCCTTTACACATGCTGTTCCATCTGCTTGGAGTGCCCATTGCATCTACCCTTCCCTCCTTGGCCAACTCATGAACAACTCCACAACTTATGTCAGAAACCCTCTCATTTAGGAAGTCTCTGACATCCATTCCTCCCTGTCTCAGCTCCCAGTCTGTCAAGATACTTCTTTTGAGTTTTCCGGGCTCTTACTATCATACTTGCCAAAAGCAGCTGACCTGGATGGAGGAGTGAACCATTCCATGACTATATTTGGAGCCCCAAATTTGAGGACATCCAAGACCCTAATGTTGCAGACACCTAATTGATAAAAGAAGATTTGCAAAGCTGAAACTTTATTGTGGACTGAGAACCGCAGGTACTACATAATCAGTTTTAGAAATGATTGGTAGTATGAAATGATATATTCATTTATTCATTCAGTTATTCACTCATTTATTCACTGTAGAGTATCTGTTGTTTACCCTTGTGATTGTATGGTTGATTGGGAGTTTTGCGTAGTGGCTGCTGCCCAGCATCAGGAGAAAGTATCATACTATGCATGAGTAGCCCAGGAAAGACCAAAACTCAAAATTCAAAGTATGGTTTATACTGAATGCATGTCACTTTTACACCAATGCAAAGCAAAAGAGTTGTAAGTGGAAACATTGTAAGTCAGGATCTTGGATACTGTCAATAAATTTATATTAAGCACTTACTTTGTGTTGGACCTGTAAAGAGTGCTAGCAATTGCAGACATGGCTATGAGCTATATAGTTTCTTATTGAAGTTACAGCTTAGTTAGAGAGATGTACATATGTATTTATAATTATATATGCAATTATTAAATAACCAATAGGGATGTTTAACCCAGTCAGAGAGTCAGGGAAAGCACCCCTAAGAAACTGCTATTGGAGATGAAATTGTAAGGACATCTATGCTAAAAGAGAATATAAACATAAAGATCTCTGGCAAAGGAATGGCATATGGAAAGACACAAAAGCATGAGACTGACATGTTCAGGGAACAAGAAAAAAATAAGGGAGTTAGAGCAATACAACAGAAAGATGTAGAAGTGAATGGTGAACCTGAAGAAATCAGTGGATGGGAGATACATCATGTAGATTTTCATAAGACAAGGTAAGGCTTGTGTTAGAATTTTAGTCTAAGATTAATTGGAAATCACTGAAAGATTTAAACCTAATGTTAAATCCAACTTGCAGTGTTAAAAATCACTTGGCAGCAGAGCGAAGAATGGATTGGAAAGAGGCACTGGTGGATAAGCGTTACACCCACAAAGAGGCTCTAGTAGTGTTTTGGGGAGAGACGGAGTAGCTTGCCCTAAAGCAGTGAAGAACAGATAGAATCAAAATAAACTGAGGAACTGGAATCAATAGCTTTTGGGATCAATTGGCTGTTGGGTTAAAGTAGAAAGAGGTATCGACACTCAATCCAAATAGCTTCATTCATTCAACAAATAGCTATTAACTCCTATTACATGCCAGATAAATATATTGAGGATGATACTTTATACAAATTTCTGACTGCCTCCTCTCACCAATTATAATACAAATCTGTCCAGAAAAGAGACACCTAATTGACTGTACCATAAGTTTTTAAAAAGTGTCCCACTAAATTTTTGTTGGGTCAAAAATATTTAGCTGGCCCAAACCCATAGTTCCATTCTCATCTGCCACCACTGAAGATTGTTCTTTGTCCATGAGCATAGCTTACAGTTTCATTTGTGTGTCTCATCAATTAGTTCTACTTTGTCCACATGGGATATTTTGAGAATCTGTTCTTCAGCCCTCGATCCCTGACATGCACAGGCAGGTAACACATTGAATTCTGCTTCAGTCTTTTACTAATTGCATGAATTTAGGCACCTTGCCTAACTTCCATAGTCTTAGGCTTCTTCTCCACAAGTGGACCCAATTTAAATGATGTCAGTATCACCCAAATCTTTTACTGGCAATCGGATGCATTATACTTCCAGACGTGATATAATATGAAGCAAAGAGACGACGATGCATAATAGTTTTAGCTTCCCTATACTTAACCTTTTGATTCAACTTCTAGCTTAGTGGAAACAAAAAGAACAGATATCATGAAGAAATGATACCAGGAAGGAACAAATCTAAAAATGGGCACTATATATGACAACTGGCCTGGCCTCTTCAGTGAGCCTAGGAGATAAGGACTGTTCAAGATGAAAGAATTAATTAATAGACAGCTACATAATAAGTAAATGCCATGGTCCAGTATAAGCTTGAAAGTGAAACTGGGAAAATATGAGATGCAAGTATGAATATAAAAATAATAATAATGTTTGGAAACTATTACTGATTTTGTTAGCTGTTAATTTTATTATGTATTACTAGAAGGAAACTTGTCACTTAGAAATGCATAACAAAGCATTTAAGGGAGAAATATTCTGACATCCGTGTCTTATCCTGGAAACGATGTGTACTTAAGTGTGGGTATATGTGATTATATATATAAGTGAAATTGTTATTTCAGAACAGGTGATATACATATAGGTGTTTATTACTCCAGTCTCTCTACTTTTCTATATTTAATAATAAAGAGTGAAATAGTTAAAATCATACTCATATAACAATTTTGTGAATATGACGGATATGTCCAGAACATCTTATTTGTATTAAATATTACTAAATAACTGAGTATTCTTCACAAAAGTTTTCTTCCTGTACATCGAACATTCTTCTGTGCATCAAGACCTCACTCACATTCCGAATCTCATTGCATTCAGCACTCAGCAGCTGTGGATTAGCAGAGCAAGGCCAGAAATCTCTGGAGGCTGTTGGGGAATAATATGGATGTAAACTGGCCACCATGCTCCATGAAATAAGCTTTTTTAAAAAAATCGCCTCTTCTTACTATGGACAGAAACACTGCAATCTTTTAGCACTTAAAAATAAAAACTCATAACATACGGACATTCAGAAGTGTAAAAGTGTTCAAAAGTGTAAAGATATGTGCGGAGCTGGCCACCTGTTCTTACATACAAAGAGTGATACTAGGCTGAATATTGTTCTGAAATTTGCAAGTGAGAGGGGTCTTCCTGGGCTTCCAGTCACAAGCTGGTCTTTTGTGGTTGTTGTTGTTGTTTATTTGTTTTGTTTTCCTTCAGTGAGAGTAATATTAAGTATTTGCAACACCTGGCAGAGTGGAAAAAGCACTGTGCTGAAGGTGATGTCAGGCGACATCAGCTTGCTGTGTATTGCCAATACATTACCCATCGGCATACACATTCCTGTCTGATCTTGCTGCCCCTTTCCCTTTCCAACAAATGTGTCCCAGTTCAATGATAAATTACCTGGTCCTCCTAAATATACGGCGTATTTCTCTTCGGAATTCTCTGAATTGGCCTTGTCTCATCCCTAGCCAATCCCTTTCTTGCCACCCACTTCTCCAAGCCTCCTCCCCCGCCTTGCAGTGATCCAGCTTTGCCAAAATACTGGAAAATGCATCTGTGTTCTACGCGCTCTCTCATTATTACAATCGTGCATCTGCCGATGCCTCTGTCCTCCCTACCTTTCTCTGCCTGGGTAAGTCTGCCTTTCTCAAAGGCTTGAGTTCAAAGTTACCTGCTCCAGAAAACTTTCTTGAATATCATTAGGGGAGTTAGGACTTTCTCCTCTGTTCCTTCCAGGGCTAGAATTAAGATACAGTGAGTAGGTGCTTTGGACTCTCATTCTCAGGGCAGTGCACATGTTACCTTGCAAGTGCCATGAGTCTGAGATTGTGGACTATTTTAAATTGTGCGTCCTAGATGCCTCATTGGCCTCACCTTACCTGGCTCTAGTTTTACCACCTTCTTTATCCCTTTGTCATGAGTGTAGTGTAGAATTTATTTGTTAATCTATCCCCTTTCCTGGAGAGTAAACATTTTTTGCTGAAGGATCACACGATACTTCTTACTACGGTCTCCATACCCAATGCTATGCCAAGCACGCAGGCAACATTTATAAATGATGGTTCAAATAGGGGAGTGATGGGAAAAAAATGAGATGACATTGGAAATGCATATGATATCAGAGACTTATTAATCTATCAGGGGCTAAATGGTATCTGTTGGCGAGCTAGGAGAGGATTCAAAGATGGAAAAATTGGATAAAATCTAAAATTGCTCACCTGAAACATTCCTCATAAAGAGATACTGATTAACAACACCATCTGCCCACTAGGAAGGCCTGAAGAAGGTTGTCTAAGTACTAGCTCTAAAACATCAGTGAAGCTTGGGAACTTGGGATGGGAATAAACAAGATTGCCGCTAAATCCAGGTTTTCTCTGAATAGAGAACCTTCCCGAATCCCCTCATCCTCTTCAGATCGCTTTACGTGGTGTGTTCGTGGTACCAATGCAGAAGGAATGACATAGTCTGGACATCAGGATTATAAGAGATTACAATATGTAATCGTCATAACAATGCAACTGAACGAGTTTGTGTCCCCCATCTCTGAATGGGGAAAACCAGAGGTGTTGTGAAACTTATCTGATGCCACACAGCTAAGACACTGACAAAAAAGAACACCTCTCATTTCCAGGCAATGTAAACAGACTCACCCTTCCCACTCTCCCCCAAATTGTCATAGACTAGGAATATAAACAGATTCATGAGGTGCTTATATTTATTCATGCAAAAGTCTGAGCACTTACTTTGTGTGTTACTGCAGGTATAAACCACTCAGTCTGAAAGGGAAACTGCAGAGAGTGGGGGAGGGGGAAACAGAGGCTAGATCATGAGTCATAGGTGAGTTTGAAGAGCAAATGTATCTTCTTATAAAACATATAGCCATGCTGTCCTCTTCTCAGGAGAGAGTATAAAAACTGCAGCTACCATGTTGGTCTTTATGCCAAGAGCCACAAGACCAAAGAACCCCAACAACTAAGCCATCTCCCCAAACTTTACCAAAAGAAACTCCTCTCCATGTCACGCATGTAACCAACTGCAAGGTGGGTCTTCGTGTGCGGATTAAGGCAGGAATGATACTGTTGTGCAGATAATTTCCAGGAGTCCTGGTTGGCAGTTATTTTTGGTATACTTATTTTTGGTGGGGCGAGACGTATTTTGGGGGATAGGGAACTAAAACTTCAACTTATTTTTGCTCATGGACACACAGTCTTGGCCTTCATCTGGGTGAGCTATTGAGCTATGACTTCAAGCCCCACATTTGGCCTGTTTGATTTATGTGTTTCAGGGACAAACTACTATTGGGTAGGAGCCCTGTGAAAACTTCAGAAAAGCCTCAAAGGCTGGACTGTTTCTCAGTTCATTTTCAAATTACTCACTCATCATTTGCAAACGTCAGTGGGAGGAGAGCTCAAGTGATTTCAGTCACATTCTCCCTACCAGAGCCCCACTTTCTATGACACAGTTGTGAATGCTTTTAGCTCCATTTTGCATATATTCTAGAGAACTTCTTGGCACGATCTGTAACGTACGTTTTCATATTCTTGGATTTCATCTTCATAGCGCGGCCTCATGGAAAAACATCACATTCCAAATGTGACTGGGAAATTTCATTCACCACAGTGGTTGCCAATAACATGTGGGGAATTTATTGTCCCTCCAACAAGCTCATCAAATCCAAACAAAATGTGCTTACTGCAATCTCAGCTGATTCATTTCCCTAAGATTCAAGTTGATGCTATTTACTGGACCCACAAAGCCCAATTTAAGAGTCTAAAGGTATGGTTGAATGAAATATGTAATAGTTTAAAACTCAGTATATTAGGAGGATCTTAGCAGGAAGCAAAATGGTGTACTCAAAAGGGTTAACTGAATGTAATTTCATAGAATATCTACAAATAAAAGAGTAAGGTTAAGAAAATCTACAAGGAATGGTTAGGCATCCAGGGACTTTCAGTGGTGGGAAGCTCTTACTGCTCCAGGCAGGTGGGGCATCAGGTAAGATTTGAAGTCTGGAACCCTTGAGTAAGAGGCAGCTTAACAGGACCTGTCACTGTAGGTAAACAACGGTGGCTCAATGCAATAAGGCTGGGAGGAAATATGAGAATACATATGCACTTTCTCTCTTCTTGCACCTTGTGACCCCTTGTTGATTCTGCCCTTTGGCCAAGCTCAGACAAAACCCAGAAGGCAAAGAACACTGTAATACTTATTAGAGATCAACTTGGGGAGGAGGGGGGTCTGTGACAACAGACTGAGATGGTTAGAGACTTGTGTGTGGGGTGGGTTGGTCTAAAAATAGAGGATAATCAGATAGCCTACACAAACTGATATCAGATTTTACTCCTAGACATAGAGTGGCATAGTAGAATGAACATAGGGTTTGATGTCAGAGAGATATAGATTCAAATTCTACCTGCTAGTGGTGAGGCGATGAGATCTTCTCAGAGAAAACCTGCTAAACAGCCTCAGGAGAATTTCAACTTACCCTTTGAGTTTCAATTTCCTCATCCAGTAAACTGAAGACCTACCTAAGTGAATTATGGAGACTATTAAACAAGTTATACCCAAGGGAAAGGGTCTGACAAGATCTTGATACATCCAATATGTTTGATGTTTGCTGTTTTCCTCCCATTAGGTTTTTCATCAGTTACCCCTTATATGGTAAGATGCTGCCATGTGGAGGTGGGAGAACCAGTATCAGCCTTTGTTTCCTCGGGTGTCTCCTGTTGACTCTTACCTGCAGCAGGGGTGGTGGGAGGGCCTGTGCTGCTTCTGGAGCCTTGTTTATTGAGGCCCCTTTCAACCATTTTGCTGGTGTTACTTTGGGGAAAACCTACTGGAATATTGTCTTAGCTACTTTTCTAGAGTCAATGGCTTGCAAGAGAGCAGATTTAATACGGGGCATTTACAAGTTACAGTATTCACACAGAAGCCAAATGCAGGAAGAGTGCAGAACATCTACCTATGCACTGGAGACTCGAAAGAGCCAATCAACAGCCAGGAGCCTACGGCAATGTCCCACTTACATCCCTGTCTACACTAAAAGGCTGAAGAAATCTAAACTAGAACCAGGATTATGATGCTCGCAGCAGAGCTGAAGACCAGAGCTCCCCTGAAGTGAACAGCAGCCATCCTTGATGACAGCAAGACCCTGATCTCCTTCTGTGACAAGAACAACAGAGTTCCCTTCAGGAGAACCTGCCGCAAGAGAGCTTCTCCTGGAAATAGCTGGCTGCAGTCTTCTGCTCCTCTTCTTCTTTATGTTGTGTCAGCGACAATCCTCAGGTGGATCTTCTATGCCCAGAACCACAATAACTCAGTTCAGCTGGGCGTTCCTGCTCAAGTTGACCACAATAGTAAGTCCAGCACAGATATCTTGAGGAAAATTCCAATTTTGCTTGTCCATAAGGACACTGGTTCTTAGGTAGCTGTTCCCTGCGCGGCTCTGCAAGTCCTCACCATTTCATCAGTGAGTATTAGTTTCGTTCCCCCTGCTCAAAAACTTCATCCCTTGTCCCTGTGTCCATTAGTTATTGACAGGCAGGGGCTATTCTTTCAAAAACTCGGCCAATTCAATTCTTCATAGTTTGGTGATCCTCTTCCTATCTGAAGCCACCATGGAGGTTTTCATGTGTTGTTGTTTGGGAACAGGTGGAAATAGTTGGATACTTGGGAATTTTGACTGGACCGCAGAAATGGTACTAGTGATTGAAAAATGAAAGCCACTGTGGTTATTCCTTTAACTACTCATTGCTTCAAACTGGTACGTAGGTGCTAAAAATACTTGCTCTTTCTCATAACCATTCGGTATAGTAGTGTCTTATTTTCAGTTGAGGAAACTGAAGCTCGGGTAGTTGGGTTGGCATGTCCAGATAATACAAGGCAGAGCTGGGCTAGAGACTGTAGGTCTACCTGAATCAAAATACAGAGTTCTGTTTATCTTTGAGGTGGATAAAAAGAGTCGATTTTGATACTTTCATCCAGCCATGGCCATTTAAAAATAAAAATCACAAAGACTGGAAATTTCTTCATAAAAGAGGTCAATATTATTCATGTCTCTTTTCCCACTAATCACCACTCCCCCTGCCATAACGTGATTGACTGATTAATGCTTGTTGAACAAAAAAATGATTGACTAAGTGAGTCACCGATACAAAGATATTTTTGTCTCCATGTAGCATTTTTCTAATGCATATTTATATTTCATTTGACAGTGTTTGCAAATTGCATAATATTCCCCTTCAGCATAACTTGCAGTGTGGAAATGTTTCCATATGCTGGATGTTTCCCCTTATTTGACTGAGGGAGAAAATGACTAAGAAAAACATCATATAGTGGCTAAGCATCCACATAAACGTAAGTTATAGAGTGTACGATTCACAACAGTATATTTTGGAAGAATGATTTTGCAAATAATATTAAAGTAGACATTCAATCTGAGTTGATGTGAGTTAAGAAAATGTTCATGTGTGGCTAAATACAGTCTTGTATTAATTCACTATGTTGTAGGCAGAAGACTTGGGGCTTGGGAAGAGTGTGGGTCCTGGAGCTACTGCCTCTATTCAAATCTATGCTCTTCTCCTTACTGTGTGGCTTAGACAACTTATTCAATTTCTCTGTATCTTAGTTTAACACCTCTGTAAATGTGGATAATTACTATTTCTCCCATGAGATGGCTGAGAAAATTAAATGAGTTAAAATAATATCTAATAAGTGACAAGGCTTAATAAATGTTATAATCCACAAGCTCTATAGAGTCTATTCAGAAGAGAGCCTTCCCCATCCCTGTTATCCCTACCTTATTTCAGGATTCCATCACATCTTGCCCGACTTGCTTTACCCTGCAGCTTACTGGAGTGAGTCCTTGAAGACTCATACTAAACCAAGCCCTTTGCCTTCTGGAAGCTCTGCCATTATTCCTGGTCAACTCCAAGGCTAAGTATAATCCTGTTAGCATGACATACAAGGTCCTGCATGAAGTCATTCCTTTTGTCCTCCTCTGGCCTCATTTCTCATCACTCCCACATGCACACTCTACTACAAGTACCAGCAAACACCCCAAATAGGAAAAGGTTATATTGGCCTGATGAATAATACTTGAGTAAGAGGAGTGAGCAGCTAATTTTGCTGATGGCCTCATGGAAGATGTCGAGAGGAGAAGGCCTATTTAAATTATTCCTTAAACAGTAAGTTTATTTGGTCAAGGAAATGAGTTAGAAGGTGATTGGAGGCATCACCTAGTTTGAGGAGGGTGTTTGTGCCCTGGAAAAAAAAAAACAATTTGTTTTCATGGAATGAGAACCTGGATAATTTTGGAAGGTATTAACTAAGGGATACTTAAAAGCTAAAATGAGGGAGTATCAGTAAGGGGCCTTAAATCTGGCCTGAATGCCTGGATAGATAGTGATCTTGGTAATAGAGATGAGGGATATATATGAGACAGAATGTATATGTATTTATGATTTGAATGGGAAACAGTATGTGTCTGTTTTGTACACACATGTGTTAGAGCCACCTAGGGATATTCAGTATTGGCCTCCTGATCTTATTTCCCACTCTTACCCCTGAGGTCTACTTTGTCAAATTTCCCCTTCTCAGCAAATGGTTTTGAGTCCTCCATGACTTTTATCTTTAACATCTGGTATCTGATACTTCAGCAAATTCCACTGGCTTTTTCTTCAATATATTTCCAACATCTGATCATTTCTCGCTATCTTCATGGCTACCACTCTCATGGAAGCCACCACCATCTCTATGAGATTGTTGAAGTGCCTTCCTAAGCTGCCTGTCAGATTTCCACCTTGCCTTCCTTCAGCCTGTTCTCCACCCTGCAGCCAGAATGGTCTTTTCGAAGAGAAGTCAGTTCATGACTCTTCTGCCCAAAGCCTCAAAGGACAATCAGTTACACTCAGGGTAAAATCCTGATTTACAGCGGTGGTCTTCATGACACCCCTCTCCCCAGCCCCTGTAGCCTCGCCCACTGACACCAGGACTTCTGTTCTACTCTAGCCTTCTCTGGCATCACTCTGCCATCTTGGATTCTAGTATTCTCTTTTCTAGAAGCCTTTCCAGTGGCCGTTCCACCGCCTGGGATGGCTTTTCCACTGATACCAATAATCAATTCCCTTGCCTCCTCCACCTCTCAGAGAGGTATCCTATTACCACCTTATCTTAGAGGCAGTCTTCCTCCTACTTCTGATCTCTCAATAGCCCCTTCCTTACTTTTTTCTGCTTTAGAATATATTATCATCTACCATTCTCTACATTTTACCTCTTTGTCTTCCCACCACTCTCTTGCTCCCATTAGATATTCGAAGAGAGCACTGCTTCTTACATTGTTTCTCACTCTATTTCCTGTGCCTTGTGCAGTGCCTGACCACAAGTTACTTAACTTGTTGAATGACAGAATGAATCCAGGCAGGGACTATCGCAATGTGTTGTTACAAGGATCTGGTATTCAGGAGGCAGATCTAGGTTAAAGATAGATTTGGGAATCCTTAGCAATGACATGACAGCTGTGTGGGAGTAGCTAAGATAGATCAAGGAAAAGATTCTTAGTGAAAATTTTGTTTTTACAAAGAAGAGCAACATAAAACCTGGACAAAATAATGAAGACTATAGAAAGGAAGTAACAAAGTTGAAAGCAATGGCTTTGGGGATAGGCATGAGTTAAAAATCTTTCACCATTTACTAGCTGTATGACTCTAAGAAAGTGACTGAGTCATTCTTGGCTTCTATATTCTCAAGGATAATTGAAAAAAAGATTTCTAATTAAGAGTGCTGTTATAAGGAGATTAACCAATAAGATCCATATAAATCGGTGAGCAAAAAGTACCAAAGAATATAGGCATTCCTGTTGTCAACACAAACACAATTATGTCTATAAAGAATACAGGAAAGAATCCTGGGGGAAAAAAAGAAGTAGGAATTATAATGGAAGATAACTGAGGAGAGGTTTTAATGAGGAGGGATAGTGAACTCTGTAGATGTTGCTCTCTGGCCAAGGCAACATATTCTAAAGGGTATGTAAGGTCCCAGGTTAAAGTTATTTGAGAGAACATTTTCACTTGAACCAGAAAGTCATAATCCCATATTTTAAAATGAGATAATGTTTTCTGGAAAATAACAATAATTGTCCTAGAAAAAATCAAATAAAAACAAAACAACCCTGGGCCCTCAATTATGTCCAGCTGACAAATAGAGGAACATGGTGACCCAAAAATTTGTTTCTCTCTGGTCTTTGGGAGATTTACTTGCTTACCAGTCAGAACTAGTTTGCTAGTTTTATGAGGTTAAATGTTGTGCAATTCCACTCAGCTGGTGCTGTGGGTGTTTATTTACAGATGGCTGCCATCTTGATTTATTGTCTGTCAAATTATAATTATTAAGGATGCAGTTAATTGTCATTTCAACCACCTGATAATTACCCACTGTGCTTTCATGTGGTGACAAATCTGACCCTTAGATCAAAATTGGAAGGTTCATAAAATATTTCACTTCCACATTCATCTCTACTCATGTCATGCTCAAAATAAAAGATTAGTAGAAATTATCAATACTTTTAAGTGTCACTTGTGGGCCTCCAAGTAGAAGAATTGCCAATTGTTGTAAATAGTTTTTGAGTAGGAAGGCTGGTACAACAGGAATCTGGGGATGTGAGTTATAATTATTGAAATTGAGATTACGAGGCATGCTCTTTCAAAGATTGGTCTAATAAAAAACTTTTAACAATGCTTCTAGTATATGCTGTGGTGGATGGCTGAGGTTTATAACCCTCCTCCTTGCTTACCCCATTGTGTACCAAATCTACTATCCTTTGCCCTTCTGAACTTTTGGGCAGAATTCAGTAGGAAGAGTATGGTTAGTCTATGAGGCTTCTGTCATTTTGGCCTATGGCTGTGAATGGGATTTTCCTTGTAGTTCTCTAGGGTGACACCTCATAGAATCAATGGGAATAAAAAGAAGGGGAAATATATGTGCCATAAATGCTGCATTCCTCCTCCCATTTTTCACATCTGCTCTCTTCTTTGCATACTTTCATTTTTTCTGCTTTTCCTGATAGGTATGTTACCAGGAGAGCACTCATAAATTGACTAAATTAGTAAGGAGAGATCAGGAAAAAGCTTTCCCACCAAAGCATACCACTGGGATGTTCCTGTCACTCATCATCTTTTTCCTCTCAAAACCCATCAAGAAAGCATAATGTAGCCAGCACCATCTAGCTTTTATAGAGGAAAGAAGGAAAGAAGCTCATGTCCCCTGTGTCCCTGGATACTCAGTATTTCCATACGTGGTCCTCTTGTGATTGACAACAACCATATCAGAGTCCTTGGCAGTCACAAAGTCTCGCATTGCCACTTGCTCTGCAGTGAGGCTCAGCCTGGGCTGATTGCTAACATCCCTTCCCAGCCAGGGGAGCAACTAACCACTCAGCCCAGGGCAAAAATGTGAGCAACAGCTGCTTTCCTTCCTCTGTAGGACTGTGACTCTATTAGCTAAGGAAAAAAAGGTCAGGGGTCAGAGATGAATGGTGGGGACCACGCTATAGTTTGTCACTAGTCTCAGACATTTCTTGATCTCTCTTAAGAGATGATGATTTGCCATATAGGATTTCAGCTTCTTGGGCAGTTTTCTCCAATCAGGTGCCCTGACATGGTTTCCTCTGGTGTGCTTTTCTCATTTCTGCTCCATGAAGCTGTGGTGAAACTCTCATCTTACCTCTAAGATTCATCTTTTCACTGACAATTCCTGTCCTGTTCAGTATAACCTACGTACATGTCCCTGCCTGAGAGAGTTCCTAAATGCCTTTGTTGCTTAACGGTAGCATCCAAACTGCTTACTATGGCATTCGGTGGCTTTTATTTTCTGGCCTCTGCCTATTCCTCCAACCTAATGTTCCCGCCTTTCCCTTACTGGATGACATTTCTGTGTCTTTACAGTGAAACTTCCAACTGGCTCATAGGTCCTTTCTTTCTTCATTTCCTTCATCCGGAACATTCTTGGTTGTTCTTCAAAACTCACAGCTCAACAGTTGACTCTTCAGTAGAGTCTTCCATGGTCACCTCCACTCCCCTGAAAAATCACTCTTTCTCTTTCTACGTTATTTTTGTAATTTATACTTCTGTATGTACTTGCAGTATCACATAATATTAAATATTTTTTGTTTGTCTGTATGGTTCCCTTCTGGGTTCCCCGAGAGTAGAATCTAGTATGTAAAATTTTCTTTAGGTATAACCTAGGAGCCAAATGAACTGAATAAATTTGTACTTCATTCTTTGCATGTTCTCCACCCCCAGATGCAGAGCTTAGGGTTGCTGCGAGATCCTTACGAAACATAGCTAACAACTCGGCTAATATTTTGGTACCAAATGTTAGAATATACAGATAACTTTATGGACAAATAAGAACTGGTTTCATAGAGCATTGAACCCTTTATCTAAGACATACACAACAGCTGCAGACTGGAATAAAAGAGAGTTAACAACATCCAAATGGAAAGAAAAGAAGGCTTTGATTTTGGTTCAAAGAATACATTTTACTAAATATTAAGGGAACTGAATATGCATATTAAGGTCAATGTATATTTTTCTTTTATATGAAAGCTTTCTGTGGAACTCAAAGGATGGTCTTTCTTTTCTTCCTTTCTCCCGCCCTTCCTTTGAAGACAAGCAATCTTGGGCAAAAACAGGGGCTGCTAACTTCTGTAGAGGAAAAGCGCAAATTTTGTTCTTGTGTTAATAATATGCTTCTGATGGCAGGTTGGGTCGCCTCCTCAACCCAAGACTATAACTGAATTAGACATCTGCAGCTCTCTTCCTTATTCAGTGTCCTCTGGGGGGGGGGGGTGTCACTGGGTTTATTGCCCCAGTATGGAGACTAGGTCCGTGAAGGGGAATTTTCTTTCTTGATTGGAATTGTACAAGAACTGTGCTTTCTGGGAAAAGATAAACTCTGTATGAAAGTTAAACTGTTCTACTTCTGTTCTATTCTGGTAGCATCAGGAACTTTTCAAGGCACACCAGACAGCTAAGTTCTAGAGTGGTTTGAAAATCATTACTAATGGAGTGGATGCCTCCCTGAGGCCCTGCCATTCTCTAGGAACCGTTTATTACTGTCCTGATGATTTATATGGGCGCATCCATTATCATATCAAAAAATACTGCTTGGTATTCGCTTCAAAGTTATAATCTTTCTCCCTCCTACAGGAAACGGTTGACTGAGAAGTGTTGGAATGTCAGAGGCAGGGACAGTGCTGTGCTGGTTAGATTCAGATTCCTTCTTGGCCTTTCTGATACTGCATCCTCCTCTTGGGCACAGAGCTTCCTCTGGATCTTGATTTTTATATGTCAACACAGAAACTAAAGAGAGAAGGAGTGAAGAGAAAAGCATGTTTAGATTTCTCAGTTAAAAAAAAAAAGTATATCTATCATGTTTCCTTTCCTCAAAATGATGGGGCCTAAAACCCTGAGAAAGCAGCATTATGATACCTGAAAGGCGCGTCCTAATTTTTTCCCCAGCTACAGGTGATGACAGAAATGCCGATCTGAGAGTCAGCGGGTGTGGGGTCCTGTCCTTGCCCGTCATTGACTGGCCGCATCACTTTGACCAACTTCCTTCTTTTCTCTAGCCTTGATTTCCCTTTTTGATAGGATGAGGTGATCATTAAGGCTTCTCCAAGGTCTGAATTCTCTGAGAAGTTGGAAGCTGCAGCAGATGAGTGAATCTCTTGGTGAAACTCTAAGTCCCATGCACACCAGCCCCGCCATGCGTCTGTCAAGATGTCTTATCACCACTAGCAAAATCTGTGCTCAGGGACATACGCATGTTTGTACCCCTCTGATTAGTAATTCCACACTTGGGAGTTTATTGTAAAGAGATAGACTCCTTGAGAAGAAAGAAAAAGCTACATTAAAATAAGATGCTCATTGTGTAATTCAAAACCTGATGTGACCAACAAGAGGAAAATGAACTAAGATCATTAGTGAGCTGTTTCAAAGTCATGAGAACCACAAAGAAGGCTTTTGATCACACAGGAAAACAGCATGTATTTTCCTTGCAGGTTGCAAATATGTATGTGGACAGAGATGCATGAACTGAGTGAATGACTGTGGTGGGCCTTCTGTAGGCAGGTGCTGTGCTGGGTACTCTGTCATCTCCTTCCTTCTTCGGAATGGCCTGAGGATAGGTACACTTAGTACCAATTTATAGATTAGAAAACTGGGGCACAGAAAAGTAGAGTCACTTGCCAGGTCACCATTGTGTAAATGGACTAATGTTCAAGATTCAATCCCAGGTACAGCTGATTTTTGTTGTTCATAGCAGCTTTGGTCTATAAAGCCTCCAAGTCTCTGAACACTGAATTAGTAAATATGCAATGATTGCTCACAGGAGAAATGCAAGGTTGGGTTCCAGCCTCTGCTCACATTTTCATCAAGTGCTCAATATGTACGTAGTCGCCAGCGTATGATGACTTGAGTAAGGATTTTTCTATTTTATGATGGTGTGAAAGCAATACACATTTAGGAGAAATCACACTTTGAATTTAAATTTTCATCTTTTCTCAGGCTAGCAAGTGTAATATGTACTTTTTTTTATAATGCTGGGCAGTAGTCTCTGTCAGACATGTGATTATGATGGAAAATAACCCATAGTCTATAGTGGACTGTGTTGCTAAACTATGATGTTCAGTAGTTTAGATGAATTAATGACATGTTTTAACTTAGTCTTTTGAACCCGCTGTAGGTTTATTGGGATGCAATCCCATTGTAAGCCAAGGATTGTCTGTATAGCTTTGCTTTATGTGTGAATTCATTTAAGGACACTTTATATATTTTTGATTCACTAACATTGAACGTGAAGCTAGTACTGCTGCAACTCAGGCCCAAAGGAAGCCGGTCTATCACATCTGTTTTCTCTGAAAGCATAGCCTTCTTGCACTTAGAAACACTAGACAGCACTTCAGCCCTATGCTTGAGGGACAGAGATATCACTAACAAAAAGCACAAAAATGTGAAATGCATAGCATCAAATACACTTCAAACAGGACATTTGTTTACACTTTGAAAGCTGAAACAAGCCCAGCCTTAGCTGAGGACAGGTGCTTTGGGCAACTCGTATTTTTTGCCATTCTACACAAGTCTCTGACTGTCTGCAAAATTGCTGAGTGTTGATTTTCCCCTTACAAATAAATGTTAGTAAGTTGGCAAGTTCATAATTGGCAGAATCTGTGAATAATGAGAAGGGACTGTGCATCCATTCATTGTACAAGTATTATCGTGTGTCTTCTAGGTGCCAGACACTGTTCTAGGCACTGGGGACTCAGCAATAAAGAAAGCAAAGCCCCTGTGCTCATGGACCTAGCATTCTGGGAAGGGGTAAACACAAGAAGTACATCATGGTTAGATGGTGAGGTCTATGGAGCCACACTGAATGGGGAATGGATTGGTGTGGGAGGGCAGTATCTGGAAGGCTTCCTGTTCATAAAGGCAGTCTTGGAAAGCCAGGGAGGTAACATTTGAAGATCATTCAAAGAAATCAAGCCATAGGGATACATGTGGGAAGGGCTAGGACATGGGAATGTGATGCGGAGTGAGAGGCTAGCACGGCGCCACAGATTATCCAGAGGAGCTGGGGTGGTGTTGGAAGACGAGATGGCAGCCCTGACTGGTAAAGGATATAGCTCTCTTAGTTCTAGACCTGGATTCTTGAAAGGATTATGGGAGGAAGGTGCAGAGTGTTAGCACTGGGTGCATTCTAGGTCATCAGAATGTAGCAAAGAAAACTGTTGCACATTGGGTTTTGGGACTGGCTCAGGTAATGTCCCAAGAGGGATCTTTGCCAAGGGGTGGAAGCTTTGCCAAGGTTCCTGCACCTCTGCTTCATCTGAGGCAGAGCTGGGCACCTTTGAGTGCCTGGTTTAGGGAAGTGACTTAAAATTAGTCTGGACTTGGGAGAGATTCTTTGGGAGATAACGTGGCCCAGGGCTGCAATTTTGAGGACAATTTCATCAGAACTTGTAGTGCATCCGAGGAGAAGTCACTCACAACAAACAAACCATCCCCAGGACAACAGGAGACTGGAAGCAAGTCCATGCGGTGAGAATTAGCTTCTGGAAAAATGCTGCTCACCCACTGCCGAGTTCAGCTTTCTGTGCTGCTCAGAATTTGAATGCTATGGGGCTCAGGTTGGAGCCAGCTGCAAACCTCAGGAGTTAAGAGATCCTAAGACTCAAACTTCACTGTTGACTAAAAGGGAAACTGAGGCCCAGGGAAAGAAAGTGATGGATTTCCAATAAAACACCAAGGGGGTGGCTGAGCAGGCCTGGAATTAAGCTCTGTCATCAAGCTGTCATTTTGGACAGTTATTCCTAGGATTTAGCAAAAGAAGAAATTTGACAGAATTCCCAAATTTGCATAAAATCCACTGATTGTATAGCTGCTGCATTTGTACTTATGCCAACAGCAGTGACAGACTGTACAATTCCATTGAGTGAATGGTTTTCTGTTTTGTTTTTTGTCTTTTATTTTTGCAATCTGGTCATCCAACCTCTGACTCTCAGAATGCCCTGCAAAAGTTTGTGTGGGCACCCTATGAATCAGTCCCAAAGGAAATATTCCCGGTCAGCAAAAGCGGTCACCATACATAGACAACAGTCCAGAGGAATTCAAATCCTGGACCAGGTTTTTTTAGATTTTACTGGGGAAGCATCTTCTTTTGCAGCTTTGTATATCAAGGCCTATGACTTGCAAGTCTTAATGGCTACAGGTTGCTGCCCATCCTCTGTGAGGCACTGACTCCCAACAGAGAATGCAAGTGGTTGCTTAGAATAGTAGTGTGCTGGTCACCAAGCTGTCTGGGGAATGGGGAAGGAAAGCTTCAGTTTGTTGTTTGTCAGTATTGTAGTGTAAATTCATTCACTCTGATGGATTTTCAACTTCTAGCAGTGAATATCCAGATTGTAGAATTCCTGAAAATGTAACCATCTGTCCTCAGGAGACTTCCCCTGCCATTTGCCATGTGCTTTGGTAGCTCACTGGAAAAGGGGACCAGGGATGGACTGGGAAGGGGAGATGTACTGGGTCCTGCTTAGGAAAGTCAAACCTTCCCTAGGAGAGTGCACCTGTTTCCAAATCCTAGATTACAAGAGGCATATTCAAAAACTGAATATTGTTCAATTTGAGCAAGAAGTAATTTTGTCTGCACAAAAGCCCACTGGGTAAACTATTGCTGGGATGAGCATCCAGGGGGAGGAAAACACGGGGTACCCAGGAGATTGCTGTTAGGACCTCTTCCGGAACCCTGGGGTCTCAATGAGTGGGGTGGGGGTGGGGAGGCGCGCCCTACACAGGGAGGCACAGAGACGGGGGCAGCCACTAGGTGGGGCTATGGCTGTGGGGACTCCAGGGCACCTTCCAGTCCCTGGGGTCTGATCAGGAAATGGACTCTCCTTTTTCTTTCTCTGCTTAATTAGTTCTATCTTCTTAATTTTCATTCCCTTTTCCTCTTTCTCGTCCGCATGGTCCATTTTCTTAGTTGCCTTTGGCCCTTGTACCTAGTCTAGCTCCCTCCTCGGACACCGACCTCACTGCAGAGAGGCCAAGCTCCTTAGCTTTCTCCTGTTGGCTGACACCCCCAGGGCAGAAAGCACGACCTCCTTTTCCCATTTCCCTTTGCTTTCTCCTCTCTCTTCCAACATTCTCAGCTCCGCATGGTGACTGAAGAAGGGCAAATAAACAAATTGAAACTGAAACTGAGCTGTTGGCCCTGAAGTGAAGACATCTGGGAAGCTTGTAAGGAAATTAACATGCTTGCTGGGTTTCAGGTTACAGATTTTGTGTTGCCTGGTAACCAGCTCGCAGTTCCCTTTCATGCGTTCCTCTCCCCCATCCCCTGTTTATAGTGTAATTACCACTGTGACATCATAATCCCCATTGAACAGCTGTCAGGGGGGCCCAACTGCTGAGTAAACAGGGCTTTACAATCGCTCCTCCACAGGCTGGTTTACTAAATAAATCAATATTTGGTTTGTAGGCACAGAGATTAGGAGGTGGAAGTATCTTTAGAAAAAGTCCTCTCTCTTCCCAGGGCCCCCAGCACACCTGAGAATGCTGGAAAGAAAAGCGAGGTTCATAGACAAAAAAGAATCATCCAAGCGGCTTTCACCTGCCCGTGATTTCCCAAGGAACAGTTTGTCTCTAAGAAGTGAGCTGTCTTTGAGAATGAGTAATGTCTTAGGCTCGTTATTCTAATGCTTAAAGAATTCTACTTTCTTGTCTCTACTTCTGCCTCCCCCTATAGCTCCCCTTTCTCTGTCCCGGATCCCATTTTATTTAATCTTTCTAAATGGATATTATAGCCTGGGGGACTAAAAGAATGACACAAGGCTAAACAACGGGAACTAAGCTCCTGAGGCTCCCTCCACCTCCTGCCATCCTCCCCACCCCACTCCAGGATTAGATACTATGAGGAGAAGCGGCCGCCGGCACTGAGGCTTCTTTGTCAAACTAGAGACTCCTGAGAGGTAATTCTAGGTGGCACTGAAACACCTAGGGGCAGAGAACTGAAGCCCAGCCTCGAGCCTGAGGAGATGTGGGTCCCAACCCTTCGCTCCGTGTGTAACTTCCTCGGTGACCTGGGTCTGATGATTCCTTGGGGATACAGCGTGGGGCCTGACTGCGGGGCCCCCCAGGCTTCTCCTATGCCATAGAAGTGGCCAGATCAATGTGGAAAGGGAGGCAGCAAAAAGAGGAGGTGCTGAAAGTCAATGGCCCAAGGAAAGAAATGTGTATTTACGTTGCACACAACGCATAGTTGTCATGCAATGCCACAGGACTTTGCTGATTTAGTTATTTCACGGAGTAGAGTCTGAAAAATAAAATGCTGCAATTGGCGGTTGTCTTGTCTCCAGAACACTGTGAGACTTCTTTTCACAGGAAACTGCAAAAGACCTTCCCACCTAGAAGTGCCCCCTGAAGGCCTCGGGTACCCCTCAAATGGACAGTTTGGGAGGCTACACTGGAGAGAAGTCAGCTTCAGAAAATCTACAGTAACTCAGTTTCCAGACTTTTTTCCGTGCAAGAAGCAGCACAGGCCTCTGATAATTTCACTTCTGTCCTTGACTGGTGGCTTTCTATTTGAAAGACTGTATAGTTTCAGTTCGGTTTCATATAGATCTGTGTGTAGATCTGTACAGTGATAACATTCCTTCATGCTAAGTCTGTCCAAGATAACTAACCTGTTTCCAAGATCTAATTTTGTACGTGGGAATCTTGCCTTGCCCTGATTTCCAGACCCATAGGCAGGCTTGGCAGGCCATGGCTGGGGGAGGCCCCATGCTTCCCCCGCTGCATGGCATCCTCCTCCTCCACAGCGAAGCAGAAGCACCTGCTCTGCCCCGGGAGGTGCTGCTTTGTGCTGGCTCAGTCTCCCTGCAGGGGAATCTCCTTGTGATTGAAGGCCCTTGAATATCTCAAAACTCATGTTAGTTTGTCAATAAATAACATGCACCCAGAGCCTCTTTTATCAATTTCTATGATGTACAGGGGTACATTTGTTCATGAACTTAATTTCTTTTACAGTTTTGGGGAAGATGCTTGCATTTGTGTTTGTGTAGGGAAGATGTCTGCGGTTGTGTTTGTTACTCGATGCGGAGTTTGTAAACTGAAGCAAAATTTTATCGAACACTTTTGTTTGAGAACCGAATTGTTTACCTACAGAAGCAGGCGTGAACCGAGACATTACTTATTTGAAAGCCCTCCAGGGGCTTCCCTAAACCGGCAGTCCTTAAACTTGTCGCATGTGTCAGAATTACTGGGGACGAGGGTGCTGGTAAAACACAAAGTGCCAGACTGCATCCCCAGAGTCTCTGATTTGGTAGCTCTGTAGTGGAACCTGAGAATCTGCATTTAGATCCAGTTTCCGAGTGATGCTCATGCTGCACTTCAGGAAACACTTGCCCAAACCACCTGCCACCACTGCTTGAGTTCATGGAGCTGGTCACTGGTTTTTTGGAACTATCTTTCCACATTATATCCTTGCGCTTGAACATTGTTTGAGTCCTTTTCCATCAAAGGATGTGGAAACTACCTGATTCCTCATAAGCAAGCATGCAATCAGATTTCTGTACCTGGCATCATTTTCCATATCCCATTGCAGCCTATTTCATTTCAGCTCATGTATGGAAAAATCCCTAATCTGCTTTCCCAGATCTAAAGACATTGCATCTTTAGATCTGCTTTTTGCCCTTACGTCACAAGTCCCCCTGGCTCTGCCCTGTGGATTGTAGGTCAGAATGGTGGTCAGGAATGGGCCTCATGGGTTTGCCCCTCAACACCTACCCAAGCAGAGATAATTCACCCTCTCTTTATTTAACCTTATAGCTGCTACTACAAACTTTCATTTCAGCCCCTTGCACATTGTGATGTCAGAATCTTTTCTCAGGCTTCTCCTGCCCTCTAGATAGGAGGTATTGGAAGACAGAACAGGGATGATTCATGAGGTTCCCTTTGTACCAAAAACAGTGTGTCTCAACCCATGTGGCCCCTAAAATCACCCGGGGAACTTGCAAAACATTCTGGTGCTCAGATCTTTCTCTAGACCAATCACATCAGGATCTCTGTAATTAAGGCCCCCACCTTCCAGATGTCCTAAGGGGAATGTTTTCTGCAGCTACAGCTCCATCCTGACTTGGTGGTTCAGTAGTCCTGTGTCTTGGAGGCTTTTGGGCTAGTGAGGGTTACCACTTAGGATCAATCAGCCAAATAAATGTAAAATCACACTCCTTATAAATGCCATGAAGGGGTGTTTTGATCTAGGGAAAGAATACAAGTGCTTTTGGAGTTCTTAAGGTAGAGGAAGGTTTAATTAAGTCCTGGAGGCCACGGGTGGCTTCTTTGAAAAGGCTAGTTGTCTTGAGACTGCAGAAAGAGAGTTTCACTAGGCAAAGAGGGAAAGAGGGAAAGGCAGAGTGGCTCAGGCATAGTGAGCTATGGAAGCTTCCAGAGCAGGCCCCTTGAGCCAGGTTCACCCCGTGGCTTCTCACCTCAGCTCTTCTCTTCACCATTCTCCTTTGCACCAGGCAGGGCTCTAGGAAGGGGAGATTGTGTGCATGAGGGTGAGTGCGCACACACACGTGCATGCACGTACATACAGACACAAGCATAAACACACTCAGGCCCACACCTTTTCCTTTGTCTAGCTCAGACCTCTGCCTAAAATGTTGATCCCTGAGGCCACTTTTGTCCAGGAAGCCAGAACAAGGTTAAACCACATTAGCTCTTGGATAATCTAAGGTCCTCTGACAAATGGTGTAACTTGTCACAGCTCGTGAAGGAGGTTGGGGGCCTAGACAGTGACAGGAGATGAGATTCTCAATGCACTTGCTCTCACCCCGTCTCAGTTCAGCTCTTCCTTTCATCACTGGGGACGGACCAGAAGAAGGTTGGGATGCCTTGTTACTCAGCTCTAAGTCTTTGATTTGCAACATCCATGGTTCATGCGACACCATTTTTTTTTTCTGTTTTAAACTCCTATTTTGAAACAGTAGGGAAAACCTTTTTTCTCTACAATATAATCGATGATCAATTAACATGGCCTGTGAGTGTTACCACCAATAAGAGTCTGTGTCTATCGAAGAGACTGTTCATGCTTGTCAATCTAAAAGATAATATAAACTTTCAATGTGTTATTATTTTTTACAGTGGAACCCAAAGTAGTTAAGAGTTGTGCCTACCATGAACTTATAAAAACAACAAAACTACCTTTTTAAGTAAAATAAGAATGGCTAAAATAAGCCTGTCTTGTAGAGCAGACTTGGTTAAATAATTATAACAGCTACTTTTTGAGCACTTGTCAGGTACCAGGTAATATACCTTGAGATGAAATTTACTTATTCACCTTGAGATGAAATTTACTTATTCATCTCAAGTAATTTCCACAACTCTAATTTTATAGAATAATAACTAAAGTTAAGAAAAGTTGAGTAACCCCCAGGTCATAGAGGAAGTGAATAAGAATTAAATCCACCTGATTATTAAGCTCAAGCTATTTTCTAGTATTGTGATCTCTTGGGCCTCTGTACTTCTGTTTTCTCATGTGCAAAATAGGTAAAGTAATACTCAACCCTTTATATGCCTTGCAGGAAGGATGAAATAATAACTGTTATTAGCGATGATAATACCTTCATTGTGTGTAGTACTTCAGCTTCCAAATTGTTTGTGTGTCCTGATTCCTATTTGAGCAACACAACAACCTTGTGACATAGGTAGTATTATACCCATCTTTAGATGAGGAAGCTGAGACTCAGAGAGGTAAGGTGACTTGCCCAAGGTAACAGCCCTAAAGAATGGTAGCACCAGAAAATTGATACCAATGCCACTGCTTGTCCTACCTAATGTCAACTGGCACTAATTACCAAGATAACTTGGTAATAGACTTTATGTTCCCCATGGGAAGGAAGGACTTACCATATACTATTATGTAGGAGTTATCATTATTGTTGGCAAAGGATTACCTGAAGTGTTGGGTTCTCTTAGCCCTCAACAGATCTTCTGCTTGCTCCTGTATATCCAGCCTTCTCCATCTCTTGATCACTGAGACCACAGTGTTCTTTTCAGGCTCCTATTGGCTCATGGTCCCCGGAAACTGGAATCTGAGTTTCTTCAGGTGCTTGGTTTTGTTTGGGGACTCTTTTCTCCTTCGAGTGATGTGAAGGAAGTAGGGGTATTCAGCTATTTAATTTACATCTTAGCTCCATGACTGATACATAGACTCATGAACTTGCCCTCAGAAGTAAATTGGCATGAGTCAAAACCCCTGGAAATGCTGGATTATAATTAAGGATATGTTGTTGCTGTTGTTGTTAGACTGATAAGTTAACTTTATTTTTTCAACATTTTTATTAGTGCATATTGCTTATACAGATTAATGGGTTTCAGGTCGGCAGATTTGTACATGCACGTAGCATACTTTAATTATTTATCCTCCATCAGCATCCCCCTGTTTCCACATTTTTCTGAAGATTTCAATATGTATAATGTAGTTTGATAATATTCATTCCCCCATTACCTGCCATTACACCCCTCCCTTATATTCTGACCCTTGAGATCAGATGGCCTGATGGATAAGGAAAGGTCATCAGGAAAAGTTCAACATAGTCACTCTTGGAAGAGGTGTGAACTCTGTACTGTACTAAGGGAGAAAGAAAAGCTAAGAGCTGGTCACAAGTTGTACATCATACATGGCAAGGAGAAGTTTTTTTCCATTGCTGGAACATCTTTCTGATTCTCATAGAGTTGATCTTGGCTGTAGGAGCTATTTATTGAGATTCTTTGACTCAAAAAATGTGAAGTTTAAACAGGATCTAGGAACGGGCTGACAAAAATTATTAATGGTGCCAAAAGGGATACTGTGATGGAGAATCAGAGCAACTGGAAGAGTTTATATTAGAATTGTAACTAAAGGAGGTTACATCCTCAGCTATATTCTAAGAGGATGACAAATGAGAGACTAGGGTCTCAGGTGGGACAAAGACAAGAGAACAACCAGAGAAGAATCCCACCCACCTTCCATTTTCCTGCCAGTCATAAATAAAATAGGAAATTTTTCTTATTTCAAGGTATTGCTTCCTGGTTCCTGGCTCTGATTGCTGAGATGGTGAGACACTTTCTCTTTTGGACTGATAAACAGTGTTACTTATGACTGGTTTTCAGGTGGTCATGCTGCAAGAAGCCAATCCCCATCAGGTCTGTCTCAGGTGCAGATCTGGAGGTCTAGGGAAAAAGAGTAGAAGTTCAGGTCGGCCTAATCTCATACTTTCGAGTAACACTTCTCCATCATGAATATGAGGCTTGGATTCTTGCTTGATTCCCGTGTTTCTTTCCTTGTGCCTTCAGGACCCTGTGATTAATTGGTCCCCTAAGTAACCCCAACAAACTGTACAAGAAGAATCATAATTTAGTTTTGAAGAAATCCTCTTTCATGGTTGTGAGATACAGTTGGAAATGGATAATGCACAAGAAGAATCTTCTCTTGGGATTAAAAAAAAAAACAAAACTGAAGAACTAATACAGAATGGAAGTTGAAAGAACTTTTAAAATGTTGGAATGACCAAATGACCACTTGGCTTTTAAACATAGAGAATCCATATGAGGAAAACCAATCATGAGTAACATGATTTATCCAGTCCAAAAGAGAAAGTGCCCCACCATCCCACCAATCAGAGCCAGGATCCAGGAAGCAATACCTTGCAGTAGGAAGAAGTTCCTATTTTATTTAGAGCTGGCAGGAAAATAGAAGGAGGATGGGATACCGTTCTGGTTATTCTCTTGTCTTTGTCCCACCTAAGAATCTTCTTTTGGGATAAAAACAAAATTAAAGAATTAATACAGAAATGGAAGTTGAAAGAATTTTTTAAAGTTGGAGTGAAGGTAAACCCCCTCCCAAGGCCAGTAGAGATTCTGTTACTCAACAGGTTAATAAAGTCAAAGAAGGCTCCAATGGAGAAATGTATGTACGTGTTCTGCTCCCAGAGGGCCATGGGATGAGGTCTTTCCTTGCATAATTATAGAGAAGTCTTAAATAGCCATGAAGTTCATTCAGGTTGAAGGGGTCCTCAGAGCTAAAGCAACCCAGAGGACCTCTCACAGGCCTGAGAATTATATCTGCTATCACTAATGTGGAAGTGTTAGAAAGTGCTCACAGAGAAATCCATTACAGAGATAGTGGATAATCAGCATCTGTGCCTCCATTCACCTCTCCCCAGGACCACAATCCCAATCACATTGGTTGTCACATCCTGAGGAGGTGGGGCAATTTTATATCATACAGAAGAAAAGAAAACACCCCCATGTGCTAGGCATTTGCCTACATTATATTACTTAGTCCTACGAGGAGATGGATCTATTCCTGGATTACTGAAGGGAACCCAAAGCTTACCAGTACATTATTCAAGACTGAAGAACTTATAACTGGCAGGAACTGGGTTCAGGCATATGACTGATTCCAAATTCCATTTCCAACTACTTTACCTTTGAAAGCCCAAAAAGTCAAGATACTTGTCTTCACCCTGACTCTGCTCATTCTTTTCTCTTTGCCTGTAATATTATTCGTCCATTCATTTATTCATTCAATAAATATGTGCAGGAGGACACTGACTATGTGTCTGAGAATTGGCTCAGTACTGAGAAAATAGGTAGACAAGAACATGCTGCTACCTTCCAAAAGCATGAAATCTAGGGAGGGACAGGTAGAGACAAGAAGTCAATGAAATGTGACTTCTTCTGTGGGTAAAAATCAACAGCATGCTGTGAAATCATAGCTAAAAAAAATTCCACTAGCAAATGAGAAGATGATAGGAGGAAGTGGAGGGCAGGTGAATATAGAATGTTTGAGAGGACACATTTTGAGATAATATGCGTGAAAATGTTTACCATGCTACCTGAAAAAGAATAAATACTTAAAGAAATCCATTTCAACAGATCCTTATTTAAAGGTTTCTGTATTCCAGCACCATTTCAATCATGAAGGATCCAGAGAGCACCCAAGTCTCTCTGGAGTCTCACCCAAGTCTGTCAGGAGTCTCACCAAGACTCCTGAAGCTTACATTTTAGAAGAGCCAAATGCAAAATCATGAAAAGTTCTGCAACATAATACTCTACCAAGTAGTGATGAAGGCAATACAAAAAATGAAACCAGGTAGGCAGATGGAGGAAGAGCAGTGGTTACTGCCGGCTACCTTCCCAGAGAAGGCCTTCCTGGGCCATTTGCAGAGGGACAATAAGTCATGCGGATTACTGGAAGGAGGGTGAAAAAACAAAGCTATGAAGTCAGAATCATCCTGAACAATGTTGAAGGAAAAGCAAGAAGGCCAGTGTGGCTGGACAAGCAAGAGGGGAAAACTGATAATACATGGGATCTGGGATGTGGCCAGGAAGCAGGCCAAGCAGGGCCTTGTAGGTTGGGGAAGACTTGGGCAGCAACCGAATCAATTGGCTTAATTACTATTTCTCACTTAAACCTTCTACTGGATACAAGGGTGTTCAGCAGACACCTACAATATGATGACTTGTAGAAATCCAGTGTAAAAATACATTTTAAGCATGATTCATTGGGCTGGCTTGTTCTGTTGTAAACTTAATCAAAATAGATTTTCCTAATCTCTGGTTGGCATAGGCTTTGGAGTCACTTAAAGACAGGATATCTGTCATCTGAACCAAGAAAAATTATCTTTTAAGAGAAAATCCAAAGTTGCAGAAATATATAACCAAGCATTTCAGGTGAATCAGTTGGAAAACTAGTTTGTCGTAGGTCAAAACCAGAAATTGTCTTCATTTACTTGCTTTAGTTTGGTTCCTTTTCCAGATTCATTCAGAAAATCAGGTGGTATTTTTGCAGATATTCCTGCCTTGAGATTGACTGCAGTAGGCCAGCCTTGAAAGAGAGGCAAGGAACCAAAGGCCTGGGTTCTAGCTCAGCCCACTCTCTCTTGATCCGGCACACTGGCTGCGGGGCTTCCCAGGTGTGAACGCAGATCTCAGAGGTGACTCTGGGGCCGCTCGTAGATGTGGGAAGGCTGACTTACTCCCATGAAAGAGACGGGCATGTGAGCGTGCCACCCACCGACCGTGAGAACTAGTCATTGTTCCCCAGCCCTGGCTCCGCTCCCTGGCAGTCTCAAGCCCTGGACGCTAAGAGCCTGGATTCCCTGCTGTTACACAGGCCAAGCCAAGAGGGAGGAGCGGCAGAGGCTGAGTCAGGACTTCGTGGACAGATTAAAGCAGGCCCTGAGCAGAGCAGGAGTTAGGGGATGGGGAAAGAAAGGGGAATCCCTATTGCCATGAGGCGAAGTTTATTTCCGAAACCTTAGGAAATGCCAAAGGAGGTGGGCCACAGCCGCCAACTCCCATCCAGTCTCACATGCGGGTCTCTTCCTCATTTTAGAAGATGGTGAGTTGGAGATCTATACTTTTTCACAAATTGGGCTTTTTTCCTATTCCTGTTACTCCAGTAACAGTAACAGCTCCAGAAGTAGGATGATGGGGCTCAGCAAATGTGAGTCAGTAGGTCTCCTAGACCACAGCAAGGTCAGACCTTCACTCAAAGTTTCTGACTGGTGTTCCCTCTCCTGAGGTCCAGGGACCAGCTGGCACCATTCCCCACAAGTGCAGCGAGTGTCTTCCCCATGCGCTAGGAACGCCTTTGCTTCCTTCAGTCTTTAGTGTGTCAGCTCTTTCCTCCTGTTGGGGAACACCTCTCTTCTTTGTCTAAGAATGTGAATTCCACTGGCCTCGGGATGTCCACTTTCATCTTTGCAGTGTAGCCGGTGTTCTCAGTGTGGAGAGTTGCTCCCATATTGCGTTCGTATTCAGGACGAGCCTCGCCCGACCCTACCGCTAAGGTATCCTCTTCCCCTACCACTGCGGCTGAGCACATGGAGGCCTGAAATAGCAAAAGTCTCTTTTAGCCCCAAATCTACTCCTGCTTCACTTTTTCTTTGGAGGGATTATTTTTCAGAGAAAAGTTATAAACTAAAATTCATCCCCAGACTTCTCCCCAAAAACACTTTGAAGACTTGTAATACAATGGCTTTCTCTAATGTGCTTGTGGATAACACACCCGAACCACACGATTTCCCTCACACCACAGTTACAGAGACCCCCACCTTCCTTCCTCACACTTTCTTCCCAGGGAAGCAACGCATGTGTAACTGGTGGGGAAATGAGCAGCGGGACTTCTAAAAACAGTTTTTGAAATGTTCTAGTTGTGCAGATGCCTTTAGGAAGTTGATCTTGCCAGGTTACCTTAACTTGGCATTTTCGTTAAGCTTTTTAATATAATTCTGGTTCTGTACTCTCAGTAAGAGTTTGAAATGGCTTCTGGCTCATTTTCTTAAAATTAGAGAAACACACAGGCCGTGCGTGTGCACCTTTGCCGACACTGGCACTCACACACATACACCTGTGTGAGTGTATGTGTGTGAGTGCCAGTGTCTCTTACTCATTTCACATGCTACATTCAATTTTATTTTTTAGTACATGATCTTGTAATTAAGAAGTAAATTTTCTTTGAAGTGACAATTATAGATGGCAGTGAGCGGGAAGCTCAAAGAATATTTCCTAGTATTAATCAAAAGCTATTTGCATTACTACTTAGAAATCTTACTGAAGTTTCAAAATAATAAATTGGGAATGCTTATAAAATGCCAAGAACACTTCTGTGCCTGAAGCTGTAATGATTCAAAGAACTGATGTGTCACTGCAAGAGCTCAGGGTAGATCCCCTCTCCCTGCATCCACCTCCACATGTAGTTTGTAGGCACTCTGGGTGACTGAGCGACAGCTGAGACGGTGTACAAAGCCGTTCCATCTAAACCCAGCGCTGTTTACAAGGACAGTCAAGTGCCTGAGGAGGAAAGTGACTTGAGTGCTGCTGCACAGAGAGCTGGGTGTACAGCTGGAGCGAGAGTGCCTGGGCTCCTGGATCTCAGCCCAGATTGTCCCATTGCCTAAGCTGCTCCCAGCCAACCCAAGGAGAGAGGTAGTTTTTCACAAAGATGTTTCCTTGCCCCAATTAATCTCTAAATAGAGGAAGACCAGGCAACAGGGTAGATAGATACAGAAAGAGTCAGCCATATCTAGAGGTAAGGATTTAGTTGATCGTGTAGCACTGGTGAAGAAACAAGTGATTTTCACAAAAGTGGGTCTTATACTGAAGGCAGAGTCTATGCTTTATTTATTTCAACAAATACAGTGTTCATATTAGTGTTCATTAAAATTTAATAGGTCTCTCTGATGCAGTTGACACTTTAGGTATCACATACTCTAAGATATGTTATCCCCATTTAATAGATGAGAAAAGTGAAACTCAGGAAAAAGTGTGCCTTAGAGAATGCACTTAGCTAGGAAAAAGTGGGGCTGTAACTCAAACCAAGGCCTTGACTGCCCCAGAGCTCACGTTTCTTCCATCCTAGTTGGATGCATTTATTGAACGGGAGCAGAGAGTAGAAATGATAAAGGCAGATTTCAGTGAATTAAGTGGAGGAAGTGAGAACTACTCTAGATTTCTAAAAACCAAGTTGGCTGCATTGCATAGAGGGCAGCTCCTCATCCCTGAAAGTGTGAGAGGAGGTGTTGACACCTACCTGTGATGTCATGGGGCATCTGTCACTGGAAGAGACACACTGCTGGTCATTTATGGAGCAAACGTCTCTGCACCCATAGGCTTCCTTCTGGGCTCATTGTAAGCCCACTTCCTGTATGGAAAAGTCATGTGGCATGGGCAGTGGTCTTCATATTTGTGCCCCCAGCTCTTTAGAGGTCATTCTTAACACAACAATCAGGGTAAAAGGGCATTTTCCAGTCCTCTTTCTTTGCTCTATTATGTCCATAGCATTTATCACTCTCTAGCCAGACTCTCGGATTTACTCTTCTTATTTATTATTCTGATGTATCTTCCCTGCTTCCTCACCCCAATCCCAACAGAATTTAACCTTTAAAACGAAAGGGTGTATTAAAATTGATGTTTACTGGTGTAACCAAATATTTGGAACTAATGCTTAGCATGTAATTGGCATTAACTAAATAGTTGTCGAATAAATGAGTGATCCTATAATTTTTTTAGGATTGGGAACATCTGCAGAAGGGGACCGCTTGTATTTTGCTCCTGACCACTTGTTCTCCAGAGCTTGGTTGTTATCACCATGAATTAACATTTATTAACATCTTATACAAATACTAGAATGCCTAAAGAAACACATTATTTGTTATAGATACTCTGAACAAAACTAAGCAGGAAAAGAGAAGAGACATTGCTAAGTTTTATAATTTCGAAGTTCCCTTCATAGCTCTTGTATTTGTAGACTCCATGGATTTAATTCCTCATTTTAGAAGATGCTCCATAGTTCAGCTACCTAAGTACTACCAAATAGAGTTTAGGAAATATTATAGCTCAAAGCCCTCCAAGTACATCTTAAAAAGTATTTTTCTCTTACTCAGAATTTCATAACTATACTTTAACTTTAAAAGTAAATCTTACTATCATTGAATTTAAACCATAAATCTATGCAATTGGAGGATGTAAAATAACCTCAAAACTTCTTTTATTGACTCAACAAACATTTATTGAGCACCTGCTATTTGGCTATCCCTACATTAGCTGCTGCAGTTGCCAAGAAAAATGATACACAGTTCTTCTGCCTCCCATGCTGTATATTTCCTGGGACCTGTAATTAACTAGTGAGAGAAAAACCTAGTCAACTGCTTCGATCTTTTCAGATCATGTGGGCATGGGTTGCTGAAGGAGCACAGTAAAGCAAGTGACTAGATCTTGGATGGCAGGAGAAGGTCAAGGAAGGAGATAAAGAGGAGCTGATTTTAACTGGGTCCTAGAGAAGTAGGCCCTTGCCTGTGCATACTTCCCATTCATCTCTATTTGAACTAAGTCAGGATGACGCAAGGTGAACATTAATCACTCCATGAACGCTCTTGATAGAAGAATAGGTCGGTCTGGTTTGAAAAGAACAACGTGGTCACTTTGGCACAAACAAGCTACAACATGAGAGTGAAACTTCAGCAGTTCTGCAAATATATGAGGGATACATGCAACTTCAGTTTTTAAATAAAATATTAAAACAAAAAAATACAATCGAATCTCATAACAACCACCTTTGGAAAAAATGTGCAGAATCCCTGGACATTTAATGCTTGTCTTGCGGTGGGCTCACTTTGTTGCTTGATTTTCTTTGAGAAAGCTAAGAGAACCTCTCCCAGGAGTGGGTGCTGGAGTCCTGACTGCGTCGCCCTGATAACACCTCCATTCGAGCTCATTTCAGTGAGTCGTGGGCAGAGGGCGTTGTGGGGTAGGCCGTGCCCAGCACAGCTGCAGTGGCCAGAGAAAGAAAGTGGGTCAGCAGACCTTGCACACAAAGTATTCCTTCTAATTTAAAAGTCATAATTCAGACTCACTCCACAGGGTGATGCCCCTACTTGGCACTGGTGTAGAGGCCATTTAGTCCTCACAATAGGACCATCTTGCCTGTCGTTTATGTACCAAGGACCTGAGGCAAGGAGAGGGGTCGTAATTTGTCCTGTTTGTAAAGCTGAAGTGGTAGAGCTAAGGTTCTGAATCAGGTTTTCCAGAGAATAAATGTGTGTGTGTGTGTGTGTGTGTGTGTGTATTTTTTTTTTAACTGAGAGTTTCCGAAATGTTCCCCATATGAGGAATTTATTGACGTTGGTTTGCCACAATATGGCGAAATAAATATACAGGGAATGTGAAGTGTTAGATTGAATAATTTTATAGAATCATGACTGAGCTTAGGGTAATGTGATTCCAGAGGTATAAACAAGTACAGGTTGTCCTGATCAAATCTGCAAATCTTACATTCTTAGTTTTAATGAGCCGGAAAATCAGAGTATAGGGGACACCATGCAGGGCCTAAGCACAATGGGATGTGATTACAAAAGTTACTACGTGAAATTAAGAATTTCCTAAGATGCCTTAAAATGTGTGGTCAAAATAATATCTGCTCCACCAAGGGAGAAAGGAGGACTTGATCTTGGGGGAGTTAGCTAGAATGGAGTTAAAGAGAAGGGACGATATATTTTCTTTGATATTTCTAATCACAAACCTGCCTATATCCACGTTTAGGTCTAGAATTCATTCTATATTTTTGGCCCAAAAGCTCCAAAGCAAAAATTTAGCTTAATGTGGCCTCTAATTGGTAGTTTCCAAATATATATTTAATTGGGTTTCTAGAATGAGAAAATAGGGAAACAAAATTTGCAGGGATAATCACTGAGAACTTTCCAAAATTGATGAAAAACATAAATCTCAGGGGAGTCAAGATATTTCAAGCAAGTTAATTAAAAAACCCACTCCCCAAATTTCAGAATAACTAAGATGAAGGAATTATCTTAAAAGCAGTTATGAGGAATAGACTATCAACTAAAAATTGACAAATTGATGGCTAACTTCTTCATGACCTCTCCTACTGATGATCAGTATGACTTCTACAAGTGTGCTGGACTCTCTTAATCTGCTCTTTTCTTGCCATGTGGATTACAAACTGACCAAGTAGCAGTCAGTGCTTAAATGTTAATGGGATTTTCTTGTGTTCCCAGATGGAAATATTTATTCTCTGGGAAGCAGCAGAATTTCTAGGTTGCAAAGACTAAGACTTCAGAAATGGGAAGTAGGAATCCTCCAATTGAACTCAGTGGCCACTGAGGATCATGGTGATTAGGCCCACTTCTATTCCACCCTTAGTTTCTAGACCTATGTATTCGCCTATTTAGGATGCAGCACCACTTAAAGATCATTGATTTAAATTGTAGACCACCTCCTGGAGGCTGGAGCCCCATTTCAGCAGGGGACTCTCATCAAGATGGCTCTTCAGTTGCATCTTTAAGAGGGCTTTCTTTCACTTCATTAGGCTGGTGGGTTCTGGGTGGCATGCATTGCAAAAGAAATGGTGGGTTCCCATGGTTGAGCCCACCACTGCATTTCCTTTGCTGAAAAATGAAACCTTTGATTGAAGCAATGTCGTGTGAGATCTCAAGTTAGACATTCACTTAGCAAGTTCCATTTAAAAAAAAAAAAAACCAAAACCTGTTGTGTGTTTATTTCAATCATACTTTCCAGGATTTGTAGCAGTTCCAAAGTTCAACCTTTCAAAGATGCAGCAATCCCAAAATTCTCTTGATCTGTGTATCTAGTCCTTTAAGGAATATTTTCTTTTCCTCATGGCTCTGTTTAGAATTTACACTGAATTCCCATACCAGTCAGATTTTTATTAATGCAGGGCTGAAACAAATTTGTATCAGGAATGTTTAATTCTTAACAAGCCACAGAATCCATGTAACATTTATTTGTAACATTTGTTAGTAGTATATTTAGCACCTCGATTTTGCAAATAGGGAAGTTATTTCATATGCATCGGGGGTGGGAGCAATCATTATGTTTAAGACTATAAGAAATACAGTTTTATATTTTTGATACAACAGTGGACAAGAAGAGAAAAAGATTTCCTCAGAAGTTGCTAAGGCGTGAGATTAAGGATGACTTATTTAGTCAAGCCCCTTTCACATGTCCATATGATTTTGTATTTTGTAGTATTTTCAAAGAAAAACATTTGCAATTTGTTGTAATTTCATTTCTCATTCCACATAAGTTCTCACGCTTGTAATTTGTTATATTTAGAATTTTGTGGTCTTTTTCTTGAAGAGCGCACCCTCGCCCACCCTTTTTGTATTAGGGGGAAACAAAAAAAAAGAAAGAATCTACCCCTGAACCAGAATTATCAGAAAATGGCTTCATTGGAGCTACAGTGAAAGACAGACAAGTTGATGCATATTGGCCTGAGCCTGCCCAGGCTGAGTTTTTGAATATTAAAATGTTTCCAGGATCCGGCTGACTCCACTTACATAATGGCTTGTCCTCAGAATTGAGTGTGTTACTAATGACTTACATATGAATGGTATAAATACCTATGTCATTGTAGTTTGTGTGTTTGAATAACTTATAACTTAGGTATCACAGATGAGGAAACTAAGAATTAGGGAATTTAAGTAACTCACCAGATGCCCTAGAGTTAAAAAATGGCAAGCCGTCATCAAAATTAGCTTCTGATTCCTCATCCATGTGGCTTGAAGCTCCACTGTGGTATATTCTCAATAGGATATTTATACAGATCTCTTGGGCCGTTTTTTTACATCTATTATATTTATGTATATAATATATATATATATATTCATCTCAAAGTTTAAATACTGGAATTATGCCAAGTCCACCTGAGAAGGAAGTTTAAAATGACACCGGAAGAAGTAGAGAGAAATAAGGGAGATATAGGCAATAATGTTTGCAAAATTTGGTGGTGATCTAGATATGGGCATAAGGGAAAAGTCAAACATGACTGTCATTAGTTTGAACAGCTAGATAAGGTAGAGCATCATTACAGAGAGAGCAACAGATGATCAGGCAGGCAGAAAAATGCCCCACCCCCTGCTATGCCAAAGATGTCATATCCTAATCTCTGAAACCCATAGAAGTTACTTTATAGGACAAGAAGCTCTTTAAAAATGTGGTTAAGGTTTAAGATCTTGAGATGGAAAGATTATCCTGGTTTATCTGGGCAGGTGGGTCCAATGCAATGAGCTTAGAGACAGACAGGAAGGTGAAGTTCGAGAAGGAGATAAAAAGACAGAAGCAGTGCTCAGAGAGAGAAAAAGAGAGATGTGAAGATGATAAAGTGCTGGCCCTGACAGTGGAGTATGGGGCCATGAGCCAAGAAATAACTGAAGAGCCAAGAAAAGCTGGAAGGACAGCTTAAGGCTCTCAGAGGTTCCTGAAAGAATGTAGCCCTGTCGACATCTCAAGTTTGGGACTTCTCATTTCTACAACTGTAAAATAATAAATATGTGCTATTTTAAGCCAATCAATTTGTGATAACATGTTATAACAGCAATAGGGAACTAGTACAGGTAGCAGAGCAGGATTGAGGTTGGGGGAAGAATGAAGCGTTTGCTTTGGTTATGTTGAGTCTGAGAAGCCTAAAGGGTGTCCTGTCTGAAATGCCTGGTAGGAAACTGAGCAGAAGACAAGGAGCTTACGTACAGATATAGCTTTCATAGTTACAGGCATATGTTTAGGTGATAGCTGAAGCCCTCAGAAGAAACATGCTCCAAAAAGAGGAAAGAGAGACTACTCCTCCTGGCTTTGGTTGCACCAATTCTACAGAATGGGCAGGGTAATGGAAGTTGGGGAAAGGCCAAGAAACAATGACTCTGAGGGAAAGAAAAAACATGGGAGAAAAAATAACACCACCCAAACCAGTACAGAAAGCTGTTTCTAGAAGGAATTAGTGGCCAGCAAAGTCAAGTGCTTGAGAAGTTATCAAGCATGTGCAATTCTGAAAGGCATCTGTGTGCTCGTGGTCGCTGCATATAGAGGTTATCGGTGGCCCTGTGAGAGGCCAACACCAGATGCATGCTGGGAATAAAAATTCAGTCAGATGGAGGGGTGAGTGAGAGGTCTGTAAGGAAGGTGATACGTGCCAATTATTTTTTCATGAATGCTTGCTATGAATCCATTGGAGACAGAGGTCTGCATAACTTCAAGATGGCATTGAGCCCAAACTATATGAAGGGACATTTGCAAAGCTGAGGGACTTGCGGAGTCAGTAGAGAGGCTCAGAAAAGAAGTAACACTCATGTTTGGCCACTCTGTTGAGCAGCATCATGATTCTTGTCACTCTTTCCTTTTGTCATATAGTTGGCCACATTAAAGCAATTGAACATTTCTGGCCACTCTGTATTCAAAATTACCTTGCTCATTTTGCCTCAGTAACATGTGTCCATCTGTAATTCCTTTTAGATGTATTTGGAATTCTCATCTGGCCATTTCCACCTGGTTGTCCCATGGATACGCAGCCAGCTAGAAGTAAGAAGGCAGGGCTTATACTATTCCATCTCTTCTGATTTCTATCCTCTGAAGATAATATTGAGCCTTGGAAGTTATTTTTTTAAAATAAGAATTAAATGATAATTGTATTTTAAAATTCTTTATCATCCACAGTCCAGCTTATAACAGGGTCCCTTGTACCTCTCCAACCCTCACTGTTCTTCTCGACCAATGAGGAGATAAGTGCCAACCTCACAGGCTTCTTATACAACCAATCACAAATAAAACATGTTGATCATGAAGACTGCAAAATGATAGTAATCAGTGATGCCCCTTTCTCTTATCTATCCATTCACTTACTAAAAAATATAAAATTGGGCCATTTTATTTCCCCTTAGACAGGGAAGTTCTACCTTCATCATCCGATTGGAAGCTTTTGGTCTTCTAAGTCCCATGCACTAGCCTCAGGATAACACACGGACTGAGGAAGTGAGACTGAGTCATCCTCTAACATCCCTCATTGTTCTTTATGCCTCCTGGGCAGCCTGTCCTATCAGAAGCTTCTGGTCCCCTGGGTTTGGTTATGTTTATCCTTGATTCCCACAGCTGTTGTTCGGGACTTTCTGTATTTGCATTCTTACAGCCGGGACACAGTAACTTGGATTCCGTAGGGCAGCTTGTCCCTCATCATAATGTTTTTCTCTTCACTTCTTTTTAATCCCCAAGGTTTAATCAGCATGCAATTTGTTTACTTCTCTTCAGAACACTTGGAAAAGTGTTCAAGACTATGATCATTCTCTTTAAGCTGAAAGAGAGAGATAAGGTATTCATCTTTTCTGACCCAAATAACTAGTAAAGCTTGAAAATTTTTGGTTCTGAAGAATAACTATGATGTCATAATTTAGTGATTTATATCTAGAATGACATTGATTGTTGGTCTGAAGACTCACTGGCCTTTTCTCAAAATAACAGCCCAAAACTGCATTCTGTCTTATGTTCAGGAAGGGAATATACCCAGTCAGGAGTACTGCCTTTCTGTGTGTCTTTAACTAATAAAAAGAAGATAAATTTTCTTATATTTAGTAGATAAAATGGTTCACAGCACCATCATGCAATGGAGATAAGTAGGACCAATTCTTGGGGATTGGGAACCATTGCTGGAGGAGAAAGAATGCACACTGTGAGGCAGCAGTTAATATATATTCATCAAATGAATGGATATGGTATTTCTGGATCCATGTCTGCCTCTAAAGTGTGTTGACTGTGAACAAGGTATGTTCCCCCAAGCTTCAAGATCCTCATCAGGAGATTGCATTGGATACTATCAGAGAAGCTGTATCCAAATCTACATAGCAGCAATGAATAATCAATGAATAATACATGTGACATCATGTAGGATCACAGTCAACAAGGTGACTCTGATGGACTATTACCCTGAACAGTGTCCTCAGCCATCCAGTCCAGTGCACTCATTTCACAGATGAGAAGACACAGGTGCAGAGAAAAGAAGACTGTGAATACTTGCACTTTCAGTTTATGACTCACAGTTCTATATCTGGGTTTTCTTAGTTCACTTAGGACCAGCAATAATGTTCTTATGTGTATAAAAACAGCCAACTGTGGTTATATTCAGAGAAGCATTAAAGTGATATTTTTGAGAGATCAAAGGAGGAGATGGGGCAAGAATGAGGTATTCTCAACAGATATGGAAAGAAGTGAAGCTCCCAGAAAGTTGAACACTTAAATAAACAAACAACACATTCGAATAGAGCAAGGGTTGGCCCACATTTTCTGTAAAGGGCCAGGTAGCAAATATTAGCTATATGGTCTCTATTGGAGTTAATGTTCTGTTGTAGAGTAAAAAGAGCCATTGGTGATACATAAATGAATGGACATGGCCATGTTCCAACAACTGCTTATGGATATTGAAATTTTAATTATATATAATTTTCATACGTCATGTTATTCTTTTGATTTTTAAAAACTACTTTAAAAAATAAAAACCATTCTGATTTCATGAGCTTACAAAACAATAAAACCCAATCAACAAACCAATAAATCTATAATTTGCTTATTCCCGGAATAGAGACATAGTCATTGGAAAGAAACAAAATATCTCTTAGCCTAACAAAAGAACATTATACCAAGAGACATTGCCACCTCTGAAAAATGAACATGCCAGGCTGAAGGGAATGTGTCCACTGAAGAAACCACAGAAGGAAAGACGAAGTGAGTCCCAAGGCAAATTATGTACAGCACCTGTCTTCCAAGGATTCAGGGAAGGCTATCCTAACCAATCGAGGTCACCTATAGAAGTTCAGTTTTAAAAGTTCATTTTTTAATGGGAAATGATATCTAAATCAGTGTCGATTGAATTATTTTTAATTAAAAATTATATATATATATATGCATATGTAAAGACATACAAGTAAGTCCATATTGTGGTGGACTTAGTGTGGTCAACTTGAGCAGGAACACCCAGCTGGACTGAGTTGGTGTGGTTCTGGGCATAGAAGAGCCACCTGAAGATTGTTGCTGACACAACACGAAGACCAGGGAGCAGAAGAGAGTGGCTGGCTGTGTCCCAGGAGAAGCTCTGCTGTGGCTGGTTCTCCTGAAGGGAACTCGGCTGTTCTCATTGCAGAAGGAGCTGGGGGCCTTGCTGTGGTCACAGGTGGCTGCTCTTTGCTTCAGGGAAACTCTGATCTTCATCTCTGCTGTGAGCATCATATCCATATAGATTTCTTCAGCCTTTTAGTGCAGACACAGACATACATGGGACATTGTTGTGGGCTCCCAGCCCTTGGCTGGATCTTTTGGGTCTCCAGTACATAGGCATTTGGCACTCTTCCTGCATTTGTCTTGTGGGTGAATGTTGTAACTTGTAAATGTCCTGTATTAAATCTGCTCTCTTGCAAACCATTGACTCTAGAACAGTAACTAATACACATACAAGTAAATATATATGATACACTATGTTAATGATCTGTTTGGTGCTAGCTCAATGGCACTGGTTCTTTTTTTTTTCTTTTTTGTGCTACTGATCAGTGAAATGGAGGAGATAATAATATCTATCTTAATGGGTTATTTCAAGAAGTAAATGTGATAATGCATGTGAAATGTCTAGCATATAGGAAGTAGCTAATATATAGAAAGGCCTACATAAATACTGCCACTGTGTTTAGGTTTTGTATTATAGAAAAACATAACATGGGTACCCATGTTAATAGCAGCAGAACTCATAATGGATAAATTGTGGAAGTGACTTATACGTCCATCAAGAGAAGAACAGATAAAGAAAATGTGCTCCATATAGAATGGATCACTACTCTGCCATACAGAAGGATAAATTTGAATCATTTATAGCAAAACACATGCATGACACAATAACATTCAGTGAAATAAATCAGAAACAGAAGCTTAAATATCACATGATTTCTCTTACACGAATATAAAAATATAAATAAAGAGCAAAATAAAAGCTAGATAATGGTAAAGAGGGAGATAGAGCTTTCTTAAGTGGGAAGGGAACCAAGGCCTGAAAGGAGGAAAGAGGGAGAAAGGATAGAAGGGGAAGGGGAAGTAAAAAGAATTAAGATGTGTTGTACACATGGATCATTTCCCCCACAATGGATGCAATCATTATGTACTGTAAAAATGAAGTAATAAAATTAAAAAAAACAAATTTAAAAAGAAAAACATGTACATGTGTGATATATAGTTTACATCATATTACGTATCTGTACATACATACCAAAAATGTATATTACACTAGGTATCCACCCATATATACTATTCTGAAGTTTGCTCCATTTTCCCTCTTCATATATTGTTGATACCTAGGAGAAAATATAAAGCGGGAGTTAAAAGCATGATTTCTGCCATTTGACTGCTTGGGCTTGAGTTTTGACTACCTTGTTTTAAGAAATTAGTTAGGTTCAGGTCCTAATTAGTTAGGACCTTCGATTTTCTAGGTCCAGATCTTTCCTTCTACTATGATAAAAATAGTGCCTACCCTACACAAAGTTGCTGTGAAGATTAAATGAAAAACTGTATGTAAAATGCTTAGCACACTTCAGAGCCAAGTAAGTAAATACAATCATTAGCATAAAGCCCAGCTTAAAGTAAGGAAACAAATATTATTCTAAAATGAAAACATTATTTAATTAGAATTACAATGATCTGGAGTATTTATTCAGCTTTCTCATAAATTTCTTAGCATGGCAGCAAGAGAGAACACATGGGAAAATATGTCTGGGGACAAAAAGAAGAATGATTACAATTATCTTCTGTGACAAGGACAACAGAACAGCTACAAAGTGAGGCTGTCATTTAACAGAACAATGCTCTGCATCTATGAAGCATTGTTGGTTAAGCAGTTTTCAGAAGTGGCAGCTTCTTAAAGACATTACCAAGCATGAAGCTGGGTCCTCTTCAGAGTACTGTGCTAATTACTCTGTGGACAGGCTTTCAAAAGGGACTTAAGACCTATTTTAACCATAAATTATTCACTTATGAAATGATCTCTCTAATATATGGAAATTTCATGAAGACAAAGGCTCTACCTTTCTATGTGATTTATGGAATCACCCTTGAAGTATAAGAGTTAGTAGGTTGGTTTACTGAAACTTTCAGTGTTAGTGGAATTTAATTTGTGCACAGAGCAGTGTGAGATAATTTCACAAAACGTGAGTGTCTGGAGGTACAACACAAAGGAAAGTGTCGATGTTACTAAGAGTTTGTAAAAAAAATAAAAATGTAATCATTGATCATTTTGTGTGTGTGTGCATGTGTGCGTGCAGAACACTGGGAAATATTATGATCAGATTTTCATGGAGACAAATTAATCTGTTAAAGATATAGAGACACTAAGTGAGATGCAGGCAGCGCCCACAGAGAAGGTGCTCAGTTACTGTGTCACAATCAGTGATACTGGTTACTGAGGGTTTGCCATGTGCCAGCAGCTGTCAGCTGCTGTCTTATTTAATTTACATCTGTAAACCCTTATGAAAGGTGACATGATGACATTGTTACTTGTGAAGAAATTTAAAAGAGTTTCACTTAGACATCACACAGACTGGAATGGATTAGATGAGTTCTGCTCTTTCCTTCATGAGTCATTTTCCTTCATTCTTATATTTAAAAAAAAAGTTTCCTCCCCTCTTCCCTTCCTTCTCTCCTTCATTCTGCAGGTGAACGACCTTGACTATGAATAATGCAAAAAGCTTGATCTTTTAATGTATGGGTATGTGTCTATCTTTGTGCTTTTGTATGGAGGAATGTGTTCTTTTTCAATGAAAATACCAACCCTGTAATGAGGTCGATGAGTAAATTCATCTCTATTAAGAACATTTTGAAACACTCATTTTCTTCAAAGAGAAATGATGAGAGGGAGTTATGAGTAAATTTCACTCTGTGCTGTATTTATTATGTTAAAGATGGTTCTTAAATTATACCACTTATGAGAGAGTATTCCATGCAAACTTCACAGAGTGCTGTATTTATTTCGTCAAAGATGGTTTCCAAATTGTGAAGCTTATTAGAGTCTGCCATTATGATTACTTAGTCATGCATCTACCTCCTTGAATGAGGAGTGAGTTTCTTAATGTCACAAGCCATGCCTATGTCTCTTACCTGTTCCAGTATTGTGTTGAAATACAAGGGATTTTCAAAATGTGATGACCTTATTGATAATTTGCTGGGTTCCAACTCCAAGTGATATGTTACTTCTAAGTTCTTTTGTGGGTGTACAGTGGCTTGATAAGACTGGAGAAAGTGTAGATATGGCAAGAGAATGAGAGAAATTGTGAATATTTGGAGTGGGGATTGTTCAGGAAGAAAAGGCTCACCTAATGTGGACTAGACAAAAGTTAGTACAAGTTCAGGCAGAAGAGAGAACTATTGTGACATTAGGAGAACAGGCTATGGTATCGATTTCTGTCCTAATTAGCCATGGAACTTTAGCCTCATTAGTTAAACTTGCTGGGTTTTGATATTATTTGTGAAACAAGTAAGCAAACAAGCAAACAAACAACAGACAGAATTCTCAGATGAAGGCTGACTCTACCTATTCGGTCATCAAGATCCAAGATAAGTTATCCATTCTTTAACTTGCCAATTACCAGGAATAAAGTAACTAGAGAAAACAGGGTCCATATACATGAAGCAAATAACATTTAAACCACAAGCTCTCAAAAAAAAGACCAAGTGAAAACTAGAATAATTTTCAAGCTTAGACATAAAGAGTCAAAATCTCCACATGAGAAACACAGATTTCAGACTGGATTCCACTCCTTAATTAAAAAATATCATAACTAAAAGAAATATATCTAAATCAAATAATACAGCATAATAAAAGTAAAAAGATGGGCAAGATATAGCAGTAAAATGCAAATGAAAGTAAACAAGAATTGCAATAATGACACAAGATAAAAGAACGAATAAAAATGTTTAGAAAAAATGAACTCAAAAAGAAGTGGAAACATAGATCAATAACCAAGAAACATGAAAAATGTCAAATTATTAAATGTAAAAAATAATTTTGGACTGAATATTTTTATAAATGACTTAAAACTTCAAATAATTTATTTGCTTAAAAATATTGCCTGCGTTTTGTTTTTAAATAGACTTTATTTTTAAGTGTAGGTTTAGATTCACAGCAAAGTTGAATAGAAGATAGATATTTCTCATATACCCCATGCAACTATGCATTCATGGTTTCCCCTATTATCAATATCCTTACCATAGTGGTACAGTGTTACAATTGATAAACCTATATAGACCCATCATCATTAACTCAAACCCATAATTTATATTAGGGTTCACTCTTGGTATTATATGTTCCATGGGTTTGGACAAATTTGTAGTAACATCTATTCACTATGATAGTATGATACAGACTAGTTTTACTGCCCTAAAAATCTTCTGTGCTTTGTCTATTCATCTCACCTTTCCCTTCCAAACCCTGTTAACCACTGATCTTTTTACTCCCATACTTTTGCCCATATTTTTGCCCTCTCCAAAACGTCATATGGTTTAAATCATACACTCTGTAGACTTTTTTTTTCCTCCCATGCTCCCCTCCCCCCCCAGCAAAAGCAATTGTTATGGTTTAGATATAGAATGTTGCCCAAAAAGCTTGTGTTCAGAAGTTGGGTTTTTCAAAGGTGATTGGATCGTAGGGGTGCTATATTAATTAGTGGATTCATCTAGTGAAGTGGTCAGAGCTAAATGTGCTGTTAGGAGGTAGAGTCTAGTAGGAAGAGATCAGGCAGAGGGACGTGACATGGAAGGGTCTATCTCCTGCCAGGCTCTTCCCTTTGCTGTCTACTTCTTGGTTGCCATGACAAGAGCAGCTTTCTTCCTCTAGACCTTTCCACTATGCCATTTCCACCTTGGAGTCAGTCAACTATAGACTGAATCCTCACAAAATTGTGAGCCAGGATAAGCCTCGCCTCTTTTAAATTGTGAGCGTCAAGTATTTTGTCCCAGTGATGGGAAAGAAACTAATACAGCAAATCAATGGAGAAAATATATAGCTTTTAACAAATGATGTGGAACAACTGCATATCTACATGGGGAGAAAAAAGTGAAACGAGGCACAAACCTTATATCCTTCACAAAACTTAACTGAAAATTGACAACAGAGCTAAATATAAAACTCAAAACTCTAAAACTTCTAAAGATAACAAAGGATAAAATCTAAATAGTATCGGATATGATATGACTTTTTAGATGCAATAGCAAAGGCGTGATCGATGAATAAAAAATTGATAAACAGGACTTCATTAAAATTAAAAATTTATTCTCTGTGAAATACATTATCAAGAAAATGAAGAGATGCAAAAATCCTGGGGGAAAATATTTGCAAAAGCTACATCTGATAAGAGATTGTTATCCAAATATACAAAAATTCTTAAAACTTAACAATAAGAAAAAAAAAACTCAATTAAAAAATGGGCCAAAGACCTAAACAAAATCTCATCAAAGAAGAGAAACCAGTGGCCAACGAGCATGTAAGAAGAGGTTCTACACCGTATGTCATCAGGGAAATGTAAATTAAAGCAAAGAAATACTACTGTAGGCCTGTTAAAAAGGCCCAAATCCAGAACACTGACAGCACCAAAGGAATGCGGAGTACCTGGAATCCTCATTCATTGCTAGTAGAATGCAAAATGCCACTTTAGAGGGCAGTTTGATGGTTTCTTAAAAACTAAACATCCTCTTACACTGACCCAACAATTTGCCCCTTGGTATTTACCCAAACGTTTTCAAACTCTGAATAAACAAATTTCATAGGACATATTCAAAACCTAGAAAAAGATAAAACTCAGTCTTATAAAATAGCATAATTGTAATATTGAAAGCCTGACAAAAATAACAAACACCTAAAAATTCAGGCCTGTCTTTTAACGAAATTTTCAAAATTTTATATAAAACACCAGTAAAATAAGTTCAGCAGAATATTAAGGGAACAGGCAAGATGTCCAGCTTGAGGTTCTGAAAAGAACCTAAGAATAATTTTATGTTGGAAGACCACTGGTATCATGCATCACATTGTTCATTAAACCAAAGGAGAAAAATGACATTCAGGGACTTCCATAATTGCTCCTTAATTAGAGAATAGATATAGAAGTTAGAAATAGAGAATAGTCAGAGGTAGATATCTAAGCAATGGCTACAATTTGATACTCGTTTTATATGGGAAGCCAACTGCTGCTGTTCAGTACCGCTGCTCTATATTGGGTAGTGGAATGGAAAACGACCTGAAAAATCTCGTTGTGGGAGTGTAATTGTTAAGCAAACAACAATACAGCAGACTATCTGAAGTCAATTTGTTCTTTGTCCATTGCTGATACCTTGGCCCCATTCTCTATGAAGTCCACTGTACATCACAGTATTAGATTCTTGGAACTAAAAGGTATCGAATCCAAGAAAATCTTTCTTTGATATTGAATGTTCCTGTGTGTCTTTATTTTAACTCCATATAGGAAATAGTCTATGGGTGTCTTACGTTTGAAACCTTAAAAATCAATCTTTATTTGAAAATTTAAATTTGATAGTAATTTCAAAGTTGATCTCTGTTCTGTGTTGGATTACGTCCTAAAAAAAAAAAAAAGGATCTATGGCCTTATTTAGAAGCAATGTCTGAGATACAATCAAGTTAAAATGAAGTCATATTAGATTAGGGTGGGCCCTAATCCAACGAGTGGTATTTTTAGACCTAAGAGCATCTGAACATGCAGACAGGGTAAAGGAAGACGGCTACGTGAAGGCAGAGTTAGAGAAGGGCTTGGTCACATGCCAAGGAATGCTGGGGCCCATCAGAAGCTGAAGGTCACTCAGCAGGATTCATCCCTACAAGCTCAGAAGGAAGCACGTTCTGCCAACACCTGGATTTCAGACTTGTACCCTCTAGAACTGGGAGAGAATACATTTCCATTGTTTTCAGCCACCCACTTGTGTTACTTTGTTATGGCAACCGTAGGAAACTAATACAAACTCTAGTGAGTGTGCTCATATCTCCAAGTGTTTTATTTAACCATGATTTGTGATCCCCGAAACTACTTTTAAACAATTATGCAAATAAATATTTTAATACAGATACAATTTATAATATTCTTAGATAGAAAATCATGCTCTGAGTTGTTTTCCAGATTAGGAAGGGATGCTACTGCAAAGTCAAGCAAGTGGAGGATATTGTGTGTTTAAAAGACTTGGAATAATTATAATTTTAAAATTCTAAAATTCAACCCTCGTTTCTATTACTAGGACACAATATAATAATGGGTCTAGCTAGTAACATATCTCACAGTTCTATATTCTCATTCATTCATAGATCAAGTAAATAGTTTCTATTGAGATTTGTTTGGTTCTTGGCGCTTCCTGAATCAGATAAAAATATTGCTTTGAAGGAACTTATAATCATTTAGGAAAGTGACATTTAGCTAAAAAAGATTTTTACAGAGTAAGATAAAAGAGAGGAGAGAACAGAGTGAATTATTCTGAAATTCAAAGGAAGGGAGATCATTTTCAGCAGAGATGAGGGATTGCCCCCCCAGGCATGGAAGGTAAAAGGGAAAACTGAGCTAGTCTTTGAAGAAATTGGACATAAGAGGAAGGCCATCCCAGTGGAAGGGCCAAGTCAACCAAAAGACAGTTTGTGATCACAGGGATCACTTGAAGAAGAGCAAAGTAAGACTATTTGTCACATGCATGCCACCATACTCTTTCAGTAAAACATCCATTAAAATCAAGTAAAATCAGTGAGTTGCCTACATCCTACCATTACGAGGATCAAGGTTTCCAAAGTTATAAAATAGTGGATAGACTGGGTATAAGTACAAAACTGGCTTCCATGATGTTCAGGGGAAGAGTCAGCATGCTTGTGTGCTGTGGGTCAGGAAGGTATATGCGGCAGTCTTTCCAGCAAGCAGGGACTGGGGAGGACCAGGGATGTTGCCTCTGGGTCCATGCTGCCCGCGCTGCAGCTCCATGAGGCACTGAGGCTCTGCAGTGTGCAGCTAAAGAAAGTCGTTTACTTTCTCCTAAAAGACCTGCACAGCTGGAATACATCGCTCTGTCTGACATGGCTTAATAATATTTTCACATTTCTTTTCAGAATTATTCAAGATAGTCTAGCAGTTAGCATCATGTGGTAAAGAGAGCTCTGGAATTGGAGTTAAAAGGCTTAGACAAATAAAAATTTATTTTTATTTATGTGTTTTTATACCCTATTTTCAAGACAGACTTGAAGCACCTTACAACAGATATCTCAGATAGTGTAAAGCTAAAAATCACTCAGGCTAAGTTACTGTGAACAGGTTGAATATCACTGTTGACTAAGATTAGAGTGCTTTTTTGCTCTTTGTTTTCTTTGTTTCTTGAAAGGACAAGAAACTCACCAATAATCTAATAAGATAAAGGATAAGGAAGTGTCCTTTTTTGTTTTTGACAATTTGAGTAACAGATAAATAAAACCTTAAAAGCCAAGGATGAAGCAGCACAAATATGTATATTTTAAATGGCAACTCCATTTAGTTTTTCCATTTAGTGAACTTCCCTAATATCCTACATCCTAGAACAATAGATTAACTTTCTGAACTTGGTCAAAGAGTCACCTTATAGGTAAATGAGACATAATTCAATTTATTTTAACATTTTCTGTGTTATTTAAAGGCTAGTTTTTGTAAAGTCTGAAGCAAAATTTAGAGATGTGAGGACAGCTGGGTTCAAATGAAAGATTTTTCTTTCACTAAAGTCAACTGCTCTTAGTCAGCATCTGACTTTGGCTTTCCTCGCTCCTCTAGGGAAGATCCTAACTGCCAGAGATTTTGAGTGAGTGAAAACCAGAGAACCACGGTTTTTTGTGAACCATTTGTGCTTTGGCATTCAGAGTTCTCACAGTTGTGTCTGTGTTGTGTTAGGTTTCCCAATCCTCTTCTGCCTCTGTGCATGTGTGTGAAAACACTGATATTTGAGTGTGCATTGGGTAAGAGTAGGGGTTAACACACAAATTGTCTTCCTGTACACCATATTATTTGATTAATAAAAAGATGATTGGATTTTTCATCTGTTTTCTTCTGATTTGTATACAGTCCTAGGGAATCTCAGTTTCTTTTTTTTTTTTTTTCTTTGATTTTCTTTTATTTTGAGACAGGGTCTCTCTAAGTCACTGAGTTGCGCAGGCTGGGCTAAAACATGTGAGCCTCCCACTTCAGCATTCCATATGACAGGGATCTGCCACCATGTCCAGAGTGATTTATTTATTTAATTTTTGTGCTGGGGATTGAACTCAGGGTCTTGTGCTTGCTAGGCAAGCACTCTGCCACTGAGCCAAATCCCCCACCCTAGATTGATTTTTTATTTTAAAAAAGGCCATCTTTAACATCTGTTATTCAATAACTTTATTTTGTCAGCTAGAAAAGCTAATGGCTTCTTTACTAAGTACTATGGCTGAATTAATGACTCTGACAGACCAAACTATTTCTTAAACATATAACCTTTCTTTTACTATTTTTCTTTTTCAACCTATGCTATCAAATACATACATGAGAAAATACCAGCAATATGATCATGTGACTAAGTGACCATCTGTATTAGTCAGCTGTTTGTTATCATAAAGATGCACCTGAAGCAGGACATCTTTATAAAGAAAAGAGGCTTATTTTTCTCACAGGTTTGGAGGTGAAAGATCCAGGCACCACATCTGGTGATGGTCTTTTTACTGGTAGAGTACAGAGGCAACACATAGTGTCACATGACAAGAGGCAGGGTGTTTGTGTGATCTCTACATGTGGTCTCTCTTTCTTCTTCTAAAGCTTCTAAGATCTATTATGGGGGATCCACTGTAATGACCATATCTAATCCTAATGACTTCCCAAAGGGTTCACCTCTAAATACCATAACACAGTAGATGCATTAAATTCCCACCCTCTTAATAGCATTCACATAAGACTTTGAGATTAATTCAGCACGTTGGTGGTGATGGTTGGCAGGATAGAGTGGGGATGAGGGGCTGGGGGTTTGGGGACAGGAATAAACCACATGCAAACTGCAGCATGATGTGACTACCACCAGGAGACATTAGAAGTGGCTCATGACATTTTCTTCCTTGAATCTTGAGTGTGGCATCAGACCTTTCTCAACAAAGAGCTACCACCGATTGATCAGGTTTAAATGCAGTTTTCCATCATTGCTCTAAATGTTACTAACATTTGAGGTTGACTGGATTTTGAAGTTTTATTTTAGTATTTTCCCCCATTGCCCCCACCCCAGCATGATCCGCATGGCCCTTTGTGTGCTGGCATTCAAAGTCTTTTTTTTTTTTTCTTCTTGTTTTCCTGTTTTTGCTCACATATCTCTCTTTAAAGTTTGTTTCCAAGGATTTTAGAATTGCTTGTACCAAACCAGATTTTTTAGGACTTCCCCAGCATAGTCAGAATAAATGGGCTTAAATACCATAGTGCTAAATGCAGCTTATGTAAGGTTATTCAGCCTGTAGTACTTGCCAGGTTAGGCCTTACATACAATATAAAAGATAGAGTTCCTGCCTTCGAAAACCTTATGTAAAGAAAAGGAAAGATACTTTTAAAGAATTACTCTGTCTTCAAGAGAACTGCTTGACTATCAGAATGCTTTCACAAATTTCCTTGACTAAGCAACAGTGTTAGATACAAGCTCTACGTGTAGCATTCCTCGGAAACAATGTAGCCTGCTGGCAGCGGCTGTGATCAACACCAACTGCTGTGGAGCTCTGGAGCAAGGCAGGAACATGTGCCTGCTGTGCAGGACACAGGAATGCCACTGAAATCCAGCTTAATCCAGTCGCTCATAAAACAGATTGAATGTTTGTTTAGTGCTTGGCAATACATTTTCTCCAATTTCAAAACACAGTGGAAATCCCACCCACATGTGAATCTATTTTTTTCTTCTAAAATGCTTCAAAGTAATCTTTGCAGACTAGGAACACCAAACAGATCATGTGATAAGGGCTGAAATTCCTATCGACACCTGACAACTTAGGGCATTGGAAAGAGCGCAGTCTTTGATGTCGGAAAGGCTTTCCAGTTTCTTTCATGTGAGTTTTGGCAAGTCAGGTGACATCTCTGTGCCTTGTTTCTTCTCTCTTAAGTGGGGATAATGATATCTACCTGCTAGGGTCATTATAAGAATTAAAGGGATAAAACAAATTCACGTCTTGGCACATACTAGGAACTTCATAAAATTTACTATTCTTACCATTCTTCTTCTTATCAGTAGCAGTACTGTTAAAGAATCTAAGTTAAGCTTGTGTTTATCACTCATTTATTCATTCATTGAGTGCATGTTTTCTGCAGAATCCGGTGTACACAGTTTCTTGCCCTGAGTACTATACAGAATGTGGGAGTGATACAAACACATGAATTTTGCCTTCAGTGATCCTCTATTCCAGTTAGGAAACAAATATGTACATAACTGGAATAGAAAGTACAAGAGACTAAATGATATAGGGCTTAGAAGGAGAAGTTGATTTTTTTTTTTTTTTTTGAGAATGGAGGTGGATAAGAATGTAGAGAAAAAATTTTTGGAAAAAAAATACAATTCTGTTCTTTCTTTCCTCTGGGTAATCTAGTGGTTCCAGGTGAGTCAGCCCAAATTAGAACTTCCCTCTCCTCTTCTCTGAATTCTTTGACTGCCATATCTCCAAGGAGTTAGCCATCTCTGCTTCTAAGGGACCCTCATACTGGCCTAACAAAAGACGGATCAACTCCTTCATTCCTATGAAGGCTCTCATGAATCAAAATGATTGGTTTTAAAAACAACTGTTGACTTTCTCCCAGTGGTACCAAAACATTCATACACTGAGATCTTACCTGCATTTGGGCATCTTTATTTTGGTTTCACATTAGAAACCCTTTGGGAAATGAGGCTTGAGGTTTTCCACATAACCACTTGATGTTTGTCCAATTTCATGGTAATCGCTTGGGCCCTCCTCAAACAGTTTGTATGTCTTCATTCATTTTTAAAGAGTACTCTGAAGTTGTTTTCAAAACATAGCTAAATTCGAGATTGCTGGAGTTGTGTCTTTACAGAATTAGAAAGAGATTTGTTTCCCTGTTATTGGCAGTGAACACAATGTAACCAGTTATTCTCCTATTTTTACTTGGAAATTTCCTATCAAATGCAAGCCCAGCTGCAGTAATTACTTTTTGTGAGTACCATGATACATATTTAAAATGCATTTAACAACTCTGACCAATTTTTCCTCTAGGAGAAGCAGAATTAAAATGAGACTTCCTTCCCATGATAAATGTACATGTGTGTGTACTTTTGTACACACATGGTGTATGAACACAGGTTCACACACAACATTACAAGCATTAAAGCAGACTCTATTCAAGCAGGTATTTTATTACTGCTATTCATATTGCTTTGGAAAATCTAGCCATGAAAATAAAACCTTTAGCTAAAAAAAATAAAACAACAGATATAAATACGGAAAAGTCAAATTTCCAATTTCATAAAAACCCAAGAAACTAACTAAAAGCTCTTAGGTATAACAAAAGATAAAGGAAAAAGGCAGCTAATTTAAAAGATGAACGCACAAAACTGAAAAGTTCTCATGTAACAACAAGGATAAGCTAGAAAATACAATACGGAACATTTTGGCACAAAAATACAGGTTAATGGTTAATACATAACATACTTAGACATACACTGAAAAAGTAAAAGTTTAGGTCTCACATGAAAAAAACTATAAACTTCATCTCTGATTATATGAAAGTGAGGCCAAAGGAGGGATCTCACTTTATTCTTATGCAAATACTCTGATAATTATGTTATTCTCTGGGCAAACCTATCTGTCTAACATGACCTCAGTAACTTTTAATTAAATTACTTAATGTTCACTCAAAAATAAGCATAGAAAAAAAATTCTGAAAAGGAGCAATAACTGGAGAAGTCATTGAAGTTCTGTTTATTTAAATACAAGAAGTTTAAAATGGCCAGTGAACTTTGAATAGATACTATACTACAATAATAATCAAAGAAGCATAAATTAAAATAAAAATGAGAGTTCTTTTTTGCTTTTTTATACAAATATAAGAATATAAAGATATGTAGTTTAGGTAGCTATAGGTCTGAAGTATTCATATACTGCTAAGGTAAGTGGCTATAATTTTCTTGAGAGAAATTTGGCAATGTATTTCAAATCTCTAAGTATGTATGCTCTGATATGATTGACATGAGATGTATCCACTGTTTTGTTTTGAAATTTTTCCTGTGTAAATAATTAAGTGACCAACATACAGAGGTATTCATTGCAGCTTTATTTATAAGCAAAAAGAATAAACATAAATAAAAGGAAGAAAAGAAGAAACAGATTGAAATTCCATTCATAAAGTATTGATTCGATCATGTATATGATGTCTACTTAATGCAGGAATGAGAGGGGAAAAATATAGACCCGTACTTATGAGGAAAGATGAAGAGAAAACAGGAGAGGGAAGAGGAGAGTATGGCCTGGCAATCTACCACCAAAATGGGAATAATTGTAACCTCCTGGTGGAATGATTATTAGTAATATTCATTTTTTCTTTCCTTGCTTTACTGTCTGAATATTTCTAAAACTCACTTATTAATTTTAGGCATTTGTGGCTCTGTAGCAGTTGCTATTTCACCCCTTCTGGTGAGCCCTCAGCTGACTTCTCTGCTCTCACTGGGCAGCACAGTCTTTTTTCTGGTTCTCAGTACACAGCAGTTACCTCTGGTCTTTCTTGCTGACTAGGAAGCCACCCTAATGGCTTAACTTCCCACCCCACAGACTGGGATCCTCTTTGCTGAAATCTGAGTTGTTACCTGATGTTCCCAAAGCTGCTGGAGGCAATGGCGTGCATTCCTGGACTCTATCAGTTGCTCACTAACCTGTCTTCTTTTCTGCCTGAGCACCCAGCAAGACCCCATTTCCCAGGCTCCCTCACAGGGCTGGTCATGTGACCAATGTCACACTAGCAGGTGCCAGTGGAAGGGAGACACACTGCCTTGAGGCCTGGCCCATTGAACCTCCCACTGGCAGTTCACTCTACTCTTTCCATCCTCTGGGAGTTGGGGATGACCTTGAACATTGGGCACTGAAAGTGACAGAAGCTGGATCTTTGAGTGACTTGTGGACAGAGAAGCTCTGCTAACTTAGATTTGTCTTGTGCTATTTCAGAGATTAGACAGACAGACACACAGACGTGCACAAACACACAACCTAATAAGAAGAAATCTTTTTTTTTTTTTTCAGTGCTGGGGATAAAACACAGGGCCTCACACAGACACTAGGCAAGTGCTCTGCTACTGAGCAGTACCTCAGTCCCAAGAGGAAAAATTTCTATGCTTGACCTACGATTTGGGTCCATTTGTCATTACAAGTGTACCCTAACTCGCACCCAAACCCTATCATCTTCCATGGGGAGATTGGATGTTGTCTTCACTCCCCTTCTGGTTCATAGTTGGGCTTGTGCCTCAGAATCTTTCACGAAGGGAGCTCTTTCTCCTGGTACCACAGCCTCCCTCTCTACAGGGCTCACGTATACATGTGAATTGTGGGGCCCTGCAGGGAACATTCTCAGGTAACTTCACTGTGGTATGTTCCTTTCCTCTTCCACCTTCTTATCAGAAATGCCTGTTCTGAACTTCCATTTTTTTTTTTTTCTAAAATCACCCACTGAGATGGCTCCTCAAGCCCCTTCCTTCTGGTTGGTTAGCTATGTTGGGAAACTTGCAGCTAGGCTGGGCTTCCCATTATGCCTGCAATATGCTGTCATATTTCACATAATGTTTGTAAACTGCCAAGTCTGAATCAAAAGAATGAGGCACCATCAGTGAGGTTAGAGTCCAACATCCTGCCTCTGAGCTGAGCTGACCACTCTGACCTCAATATCCTTAGCAGCGAAATAGACAAATGCAACTCCTGCACAATCAACACATTCTGAAAGATGAGATGTCTTGAATATTGCTTGGCACTTAATGATCACAGTAACTAACTTTTATAAGATAGAAGGTAATGAAAATGAGGGAAAGTGATGGGGAAATATATTAGTAGAAATTTTACAGGTGAGAGGGAGTGATTGAAGAGGGTTACTTGGACACTTAAAAGGTAAATACCGCCCCTTACCAACTTAAATTGCAGTTGATTGCATTAAATATTGCATGTGAACCATAGTTATAAAGTAGGTGTTTAAACCTAGCGTGGTGTTACTATCTGGTTTGTCTGGCTTCTCCCTGGGGCTTATTCTCTCCCCTCCCCCAAATTTCCATTATTCTCCTTTACCATACTTTATGTGAATATAGATATTTTCAGTGGGTTATTATGCCCCATTGAATTATTAGCACCTCCTAGAGTACTTCATGATTTCATCCCCTTAATATGTATTCCCGTGGAAACAGAATATAGTATAACACCACTCAGAAGGGGCCCCATAAGCCTTTCCTGTATATATTTTCAAGAATGATATTAACTAGGGGAACGAGGCTGGGTGTATGGAATTTATTGTGGAGTTTCACAGTGATTCCTTTCGCATCTCTCAAAAAGTTCTGTTTTTAATAAACTTTACTAGAAATGTAACATGATGAAAAAGTATAATCAAATACATTGTATATGTATGAATCATAATAAATAAGGGTTAGATAATGTTTTTGCTTACGTAAATAGACTGCTTCATAGTTGATATTTACTTTTTAGTGGAAAATTTTGTCTGGGTGAAGCAAGGGAGTCTGGGAGAAAGGCTCAGAAAGACGGTTGACTTTTAGTCAAGTAAAGTTTATGGTTATCCATGCAGGTGATGGCAGCACTCTCTAAGGTCACCGCTATCTCTTGTGTGGGCTGAAGTGCTCCTTCCGGGCTCTAAGAACTGCAGTGGTCTCATTCCTCAAGAAGGATCCTCCTCGTAATACTTTGTGAGGGTTTTGAACGTCTAACTTTGCTGAGTCTTGGTTTTCTTCTCTATAAAACCGAGCAGCTGACAGCTCAGTGCAGATCATTTAAAAAACTCTCCTCTTCTATGTGACAAAATGAACTTCAGTAATAAGGTGAAATAAATGGACAATAATTACGGCAATAAAAGAAATACAGGCAGTATAATTTTTCCATAAATATATATAATCATGCAAGTAAAAAAATACATTGGAAAAAAAAAAGAAAACTGAAAAAAAGGGCTGATACTTTTTAATTATATTAATGGACTTCTTGAGAAAAGGCTTACAACAACATGTACATAATAACAGTAGTTTCTATTTTTGAATTTTCTGCAAATTTGTCACTAACTTCATCAAAATTGGCTTTCTTTACCTATTTCTGTTATGTAGCTAGATTTTTCACTCTATCTACTTTCAAAGTGGATCAAAATTTTATTTTTATTAATTATAACCTCAAAAATTTATTTCACAAGACTTGGAAGAAACATAGTTATCAAAATATTAACATAAAGATAACATAACAAAGATACTAACGTAAAGATAGTAGCATAAAGATATATTTTACATTCATAAAAATTCAGTTTAGAAGTAAATTCCAGAAATTGTTATGCAGTTACTGGCCATGTTTTTGCTTCTTTGGGATCAAATCTGCCAATTTTCAAATGTTTCTGAAATTAAAAGAAAAAAATATTACTACAGTATCTTCACCAGAAAATTCATCAAAAATATCTATTTTCCACTCATCTTGTTGGCAGGCATCTAGGTTATACTCACAACTTAGCTCAGCACATGGGGGTGCTGTCTTTAATTCCTTTGGGAATATACCCTGGAGTGATATAGCTAGATCAAATGGTATCTGTACTTTTAATTTTTTGAGGATGTTATATACAGTGGAATATATTCATCCATAAAGAAGAATGAAATCATTTGAGTGGAACTGGAGACCACTATCTTTTTTAAAAATTTTATTTTAATGGTACATTTTAGATGTACATAGTGACAACATTCATCATAGGGGATTTGTATCTGTACATGATCTATCTTGTTGCTTCTTTTCTCCCCATTCCCCTCCCCTCTCTTCACCTCCCTCCTCCTTCCTTATTTACAAAAGCTTTGTTTCCATTTTTTCCTTCCATTTTTTATTTCTCTTGTCCCTCTGTTCCTTTCTCTCTCCCCCTCACTTGTTCCCTTCCCCATTTGGACATTTTCTTCCCTTTCCCAGTATAATATATTTTAGTCTTTATTTACACTTTCAGTTTCTCACACCAAAGAAGCAGTGTGGTATTTAAACATGCGTGTCCAGTTTATTTCATTTAAGAGTACGGTCTCAAGATACATCTGTTTACATAGAAATATCTCAGGCTTATCATTCTTTATGGCAGAGGAGTACTCCATTGTTTAAAAAAATACATTTTCTTTATCCATCCCGTGGTTGATGGGCATTTGGGCTGTTTCCAAAATTTAGCTATTACAAACTGTGCTGCTATAAACATGGGTGTGCATATATCGCTGCGGTATGATGCTTTTAATTCTTTTGGGAAGGTACCAAGAAGTGGAATAGCTGGGTCAAATGGAATCTCTAGTCCCTAGTTCCCTGAGGAATCTCCACACTGATTTCCATAGCGGTTGCACCATTCTACATTCCCACCAACAGTGGAGAAGGGTTCCTTTTTCTCCACAGCCCCTCCAGCATTTGTTATTGGCTGATTTGTTGATAATAGCCATTCTTTTTGGAGTGAGATGGAATCTCAGGGTTGTTTTACTTTGCATCTCTCGAATGACCAGTGATGTTGAATATTTTTTCATATGTCTATCTGCTATTTCTACTTCTTCATCTGTGAAGTGTCTATTCATTTCAATTGCCCACTTTTGGATTGGGTCTTTAAATCTGCGGGTCTGTTTTTTTGAGTTCTTTATATATTCAAGGTGTTAGTCCTTTGTCAGAGGAATAGCTGGCAAAAAATTTTTCCCACTCTGTGGGTTGTCTCTTCACTCTGTTGGTTGGTTGTTTTGCTGTGCAAAAGCTTTTTAATAAGATCAGGTCCCAGTTGTTGATTCTTTGTGCTATTTGCTGGGCAACTGGGGATTTGTTCATAAAGTCCTTGCCTACACCTATGTCTTCAGGAGTTCTACCTATTCTATCTTCCAGTAGATTTAGCGTTTCTGTTTTAATATTTAGGTCTTTGATCCACTTTGATTTTCGCTTAGTGCATGGGGAAAGATATGGCTCTAGTTTTAACCTTCGGCATGTGGAGAGCCAGTTTTTCCAGCACCATTTATTAAAGAGGCTGTCTTTCTTCCAGTGAGGTTGTTTGGCGCCTTTGTCAAAGAGAAGGTGAAGACCACCATCTTGAGTAAAATAATCCAGATTCTGAGAGTTAAATATCACACATTTTCTCTTACTTGAAAAAAACTCAAAATATATATAACTAACTAAATAAATAAGAAATCATAGGAAACTAGAAGGTAGAATTTTGGAAATATGGAAAGAGATTGGGGGGAGGGAAGGCGGATAGGTATTGAAAATCATTAAGATATGTTATATTGCATGAAACCAAGTCCCTAAAATGAACATCACTATTCTATATTACTAATGTGCACAGCTCATCCATGTAGTTGTGCTTGTCAATAGTTTATTCTTTTGTTGTTGTTGTTGAGTACAATTTAATTGTGTGGATCCACCAAACTTTGTTTCTTCATTCCCCGTGGGAAAAATGAATGGATGTTTAAAATTCTGCATGCTTGCAAAGAAAACATCCATGAGCATTCACATGCAAAAATTGTCCATTACACTTTGTAAATTCTTCTGTAATAGTAAGAGAAAATAATTTTATGATAACTAATATTAACTTTATTTGATCAATGTCTTAGAACAGGTGTCCAGTTAGTTCTTTATGAAAATGATCAAAGCAATTAGACATCCTTTTTTGCTTGCATTTTTTTAGCATGATAAGACCAACTTTTTTTATTGTTTCATTTCTCCTGACACTTTTGTTTAAAATATAAACTTTTTTCCTATGAAAAAATCCGTTTCCTTACAACTCGTTGTTGTGTAGTTACTAGCCTTCTCCACAAGTTCTATGCACTGACTTTTGAGGATTTATTTTAAAATGTGTTTTTTTTACTGTGTATTGATCAGGCTGACTTCTGGTGATTTTTAAATAATGACTTGGGTGTCTAATTAACGTCATCTAAAACTTTGCACCAGAGAAAATTCAAATTCAGAATAATATTTCATTTTTGAATTAAAATTGGCACTTAAGAGACAAGAACATAGCATTCTACACCTTTACTCTCTCACTGTTTTAAATTTTAAATGTAATTAGTCATGTAGAATGTCAGAAATGAAATAGTTTCATTTTTGCTTTTTGTACCTTTTTCACTGTGCTATTTATGTTCATTCAGAATCACCAGTTGAAATATATAAGTAGGTAGTACCACAAGGACTAGAGGCACGAACTGCATCAAAACAGCTAGAATGGTTCCAAATGGTCATAAGTGTAGTCTCCCTCAACGGGAAAGCCCATGTCTGGATCTGTGCAACTTGGGGGCTCCATACCACTGGAAGGTCTCTGAATGGACTTCTAAGTAGGATATAATGTTTATTACAGGTTGAATAACAAAAAGTGTTCATTTAAAGCTCACATATCTATTATTAAAACTCAGTAATAGCCACTATAATTGTCAAGAGCTTACAAAACATTTTTCTTGCAGAGGAGAATTTTATGACAGACACTACTTAAAATTTCTGGACCATGGTGAGATTAAAGAGCAGACTAACTTTTCAGTCTGTTTTCAGATCTTTACAGTCAGTTCCCCTAATGGTGTCTGCATCCAGGCCAGATGGCTCACACCATCCTGCCCTTGGTACTACACTGGTTTGGGAAATCCACGAGATCAAGGGCTGGCTTTTTTAGGTTGTCAATAAATGCAAGCTTCCCTTCCTTAAACATTTTGGAGTTAGTCACACCAACCCCAAACTTCATTCTGCTATTTTTTTTGTCTCTGTACACACTTTATATGTATGGAGGCTTCATTAACTTATTCAGCATGTGCCTGATATCAGATACTGAACTGGGACTTCACACAGAGGGAGAGGAGATGTAGAACCCCATGTTCTTGATAAAAATAAATAAATAAAACTGTCTCAGTAGCAAATAAACTATTTTTCAGTATTTTAGCCATTATTAGAAGCTTTCTCAGTTTATCTTTAAAGTAAAATGAAAGAAACCGTCGCATGAATGGCTAAAACTTTAAGGTGATTCGCTGTTGGATCAGCAGCCTATCTTGAGGTGTGAGGTCCTAGGTTTAACTACCAGCTAAATGGTGCCATCAAGGACTCTGATTTCTTTGATCCTTTAGCTCCACCATCTTTTGTTTGTCTGCAGTGTATCCCCTCATGATCACAAAATGGTTGCTGCAGCTCTAAGCATCATATTATTGCAGAACAACTGCAAAAGCAGGAAGTAAGGGTGGAGGAGAAGCAGCAAAAGACTTTTTTCCTGTGCACCTCTGTCTTCATGGAGGTGGGTGGATTCCTTTTACAGAACTTCTCAGTGACTTCTTATGTCTCATTGCTCAAAACTGGATTACCCCCTGGTCCCTGAGTAAATAGCTGATAAAAAAAAAGAGAGTTGTTATGACTAGTTTGCACCAATTATGATTAATTATCTAGGCCTGTATACATGGCCATGTGAAGAAAATCAGTTTGATAGTCAAGAAGTGTGGTATGGCAATTTTGTAGAGCAGTCCACAACATCTGCCTCCCAGACTTGAGAGAGCTGTAGGCAGATGGACCCTGAAAAGCACAATCTGTTTGCTCTCTGCCTCAGTTGCTGTGTACCTAGTCGTTAAGCAAGACACTCAAACTCTGAGTCAACGAACTTCCAGTGTTTTTTTTCTAATTTAGTGAGTTATAATTGACAAAGAAAAAGTTTATCTATCTATATATCTCTATTTATCTATCTCTGATTCCTTTTTTTTTTTTTTTTGCCAGGGATCTAACTCAGGGCCTTGCGCTTGCTCGGCAAGCACTCTAACCACTGAGCTAAATCCCCAGGCCTACCTCTTATTACATATGATGTTTAACATACATATATATATTGTGAAATGGCTACCACAATCAAACAAATTAACATATTACCTCACATAGTCTCCCTTATTCCCCTTATGATGAAAATACTTAAGATCTACTCTCTTTGCAAATTTAAAGCATACAATACATTGTTATTAACTATAGTCACCACATTGTACATCAGATCTCCTGAAGTTATGAGGCTTATTACTGGAAGTTTTTACCCTTTGATCAACATTTCCCTCACTTCTTAACTCCTGGTAACTCACCCCTCTGCTTTTTGTTTCTGAGTTCAATTTGTTTAGATTTCACATGTGAGATCATACAGTATTGTCTTGCTGTGTCTGGATTATTTCACTTTATATAATGTCTTACAGTTCATTCATGTTATTGCAAATGACAGGATTTTCTTTTTAAAAGATAAATAATGTTCCATTGTGTGTGTGTCACAGTTCCTTTATCCATTTAACAGTCTGTATCTCAACTATTGTGAATGCTGTAACGCTGCAGTGATTTTGGGAACACAGACATCTCTTTGCCATGCTGATTTCATTTCCTTTGGATATATATCCAGAAGTAGGATTTCTGACTTATATTGTAGTTCTATTTTTAATTTTTGAAGGCGTCTCCACTTTGCCCTCTATTACAAGTGTACCAATTTATATTCCCGTTGACAATTCACAAGGATTCTGTTTCTCCATACTCTTGAGAGTGCTCGTCATCTCTTAGATTGATAATAAGCATCCTAACAGGTGAGAGGTGATATCCCATCATTGTTTTGATATGTATCTCCTTCATCATTAGTGATCCTTTCATATATCTGTTGTTCAGTTGTGTATCTTTTTTGGAAAAATATTTATTCAGGGTTTTTAATCATTTTTAATTAGGTTATTATTTTTTTTCTATAGAGTTGTATGAGTTCCTTATATATTTTGGTTGTTCACAACCAATTGCATGTATGGTGTGCAAATATTTTCTCCCATTCTATAGGTTTCCCTTTCATTCTGTTGATTTTTTCCATTGTTAGGCAGACATTTTTTAGTTTGATATGTTCTCATTTGTTTATTTTGTCTGTGCTTTTGGTGTTGTAGCCAAGCTATCATTGCAAAGATCAATGTTATTTAGTTTTTTCCTATATTTTCTTCTTGGAGTTTTTTACTTTTAGGTCTGATGTTCAAGTTTTTAATACACTTGAGTTGATTTTTGTATATGGTATAAGTATCAAATTTCACTTTTTTTGATGTGGGTATCCAGTTTTCTCCATACCATTTATTAAAGAGACTTTCCCAATTATATATTCTTGGTCCCCTACTTGAAGATTAGTTGATCATATATTCATGGGTTCATTTCTAGGTTTTCTATTCAGTTGTATCAGTCTATTATGTCTATTTTAATGCAAACTACACTGTTTTGATTGCTATAACTTTGTAATGTAATTTGAAATGAAGAAATGTAATGCTTCTACTTTGTTCTTTTTGTTCAAATTTGCTTTAGCAATTGAAGTCTTTAGTCACTCCATATGAATTTTAGGATTGCTTTTTCCATTTCTGTGAAAAGCACAATTGAAACTTTGATAAGATTTGCATTAAATCCATGTATTACTTGGGATAGCGTGAACATTCAGATAGTATTGAGTCTTTAAATTTACAAACACAGGAAGTTCTAAAGTCTGTTTGTTATATCCCAAGAGAAGATCCTTTTTAGGTCTTAGCCTACATTAACCTTTCGATGAAGAACTGAGGATTAGACCTTTCAAGTTCCTTCTTGTTCCAGTACTGCATGAAAGATTTTACTGCTGCCAAACATTTATTAATGATGGCACTTTCTGCTTCGCTACCCTCTCATCAGGCAAACACGATCATGATCCTTTTATGGCCCTACTGCAGGCTCCACCAATAGTGGTATCCCAGCCATCTGCTCCAGCTATTTAATGATTGAGAACCTCCCTGGTCCATGGTGTGTCAGTGAGTGAAGCAAAAATGTGGTTTGCCTCTTTTTTTCTTTTTTTTTTTTTTTTTTTTTTTTTTTTTGTGGTGCCGGGGATCGAACTCAGGGCCTTGTGCTTCCTAGGCAAGCACTCTAATCACTGAGCTAAATCCCCAGCCCCTGGTTTGCCTCTTAATTATTTCAATCTAGCTACAGTCAAAACAGCATAAACATGTGACAGATTTTCCCAGCTACGTGAAGAATCAGAGCACTGGATATAATTCAGATAGCATAATTATAATAGCATTATAGCATTCTAATAGCATAATAGCACTGCAGCAATTCAAATATTTCACTCCCCCTGAGGCCCTCTGCTCAGGTACTGTGCAATTCAGTGACACAAAACTCAAAGAATAAATAAGACAAAGATTCTCATAGAGGTGTTTCTGTTTTCTTGGGGAAAAGTTTTGCTGTAATTGTCTTGGGGGTTTAAAGGACATGTCATGATACATCCTCTTATATTTCAAGGTACTTAGATGAGTTTTCTCTCAGGGAACATGAGTGATTCTAAGCATTAGTTTATTTCTAGGTTCTTCCTAGGTTTTTCAAATATAATATAGTGGGCAAAGGGCAGAATCAGTGATTTCTGGCTTACATGGTTCCTTTCATCATTTACTATCTGCATAATCATAGACAAGATATTAAACCCTCTCTGGATCTCTATCTTGTATCTTTGAGCTACGGACACTGAAGATGGTAAATTAGATTTCCCAAAATGAAAGCTTCAACAATGAGGGGAACTAAGCCTGCCTGCAATTTGTAGTTTTTGTGAAGTCCACTCCCTTCTTTGAGGAAGGCAACCTGTAACTCAATGCTGCTATGCAGAGATTCTATAATGAGACTACTGATTGTCTTTAGGATCTCTTTTGTACTGAGTAAGGGGAAGCTTGCAAAAGCTAAGGGTCACGGTAGGATAATCTATGATCTAGACAGCTCTAAGGTATCCAAACTTGTCTTAGTGCTGCCATTGATCTTGCTGTGGCCCCCTACCTCCATCCACCCTGTGCCAGTCTGTAAATCTGGTTTAGTGCAGCTCGGCCACTTGAACCTCTCTTGTTCCTTTTTTCTTTAATATGTGACCTTCTCTTAGGATATTTTTTATTGGAATCCTTTAATAAATAATTGATCAAACTTCCTCAGGGTATACTGCATACATATCGAAGGACAGTTGGGACAGAAATCATTTAGAATGGGGAAGGGACTCAGTGGTCTAACAGTGGCGGCTCCATATCCCATGTGGAGTAAAAACACTGATGAACATTATTCAGTAGAAATTAGCAATTAGAGATGCAGAAGGTTTTCATTACTATTTTTTCTTCTGTTGGTCATATCCAGAGATAATCCTTGTTGGGCAAAAGTGATGAGATAAGAGGTAGGAGGTACCCATTGATAGTCATTACCATTTATTGAGGGCTTTCTATGTGTTAGAGACTGAGCTGAGGTGCTGTATGTGCATGATTTCATTTAGTCCCTGTAATAATAATCTCATGTTATCAATATTATCTATCTTTATCCTCTTTTTAGAAATGAGAAAACAGTTAATATTTAGCATGTGGAAGTTAAGAGAGAAACCAGGATTGTTGGTATCCTTACAGTACAGAAAACCCATATGCTACAAAATCTATAATATTTCTAGGTAAGCTGTTAAAGAAGGAGGAAAAGGAGGAGAGAAAAGAGGAACAGGAGGAGGAGAAGGAGGAGGAGGAAAAAGGAAAGAAATTATTGGTTTAAATTGGTGTTTTTGAAACTGCTGGCCCTGTCTCATTGGTATATAGGAAAACCAACTTGGTGGGTTGAAACTACCATTTTAAAAATGAAATGGAATAGAGTGGAATGAAATAGAACAAAATAAAATAGAATAAAGTTATGCAGAATGTAGCATAAGTTTAAAAATATTGTTCCATGAATTAACATTTTTGTGTGTGTGCTAAATTGCAATATAAAAGTTATATTTTAAATGAGTTAGTGTCAGAATTTAAAAGTCACTATTTAAATGCATAACTGAACTTATTAGAAAATTATAAAAATCTCTAGAACCAATTGGAGCTGAAACTTGAATGTAGAACCTAAAGAGGACATCAGTAAATGCTGATGTCAGCAAATAAGGAAACTTGGTGGTTCTACAGGAGTTTTTCTACCCGAGTAATTTAAGCCCCTTCATGCTAATAGAGTGCGGGAGACACAGCCTTGGGCTGGAACAAGGTGGGAAGTTGTGGTGGAGACCTCTCTAAAAAGGTGGATCTTTTATGATGCTGGAGGCTATTCAATGGGGAGACTAGACTAGGAAAACATCTGTCCCACAAAAGGAAATGATGGAGTAACAGGTCGGGGGGAAAGGGTAACATATACTGTATAGAACATTGGAAATTACAAATGAACTTTTTCAGAAATCTGGAGTCTGAATTGATACTACTCTTTTGATCTAGACAGTTCCCCAAAGAGAAATTAAAGTAATTCCTGCTTGAATATATCCACTTCAAGCAAAATGTCAAAAAATATCAACATAAAAGGTCATGATGAACATAGGCTTAAAAACGTGAAAACAATAATGGGAGAGAATGAAAAGAAACAGAAACAGCAAGACTCCACATATATCAGATATGATCATTACTATATATAGGATATAATAATAAATGTTTAATATACTTAAAGAAGTGAAAAGGAGTAAAAAAACCTAATCAATGAATCAAAATATGATATGTATTTGTAAATAAAACAAAACAAATATAATATCTAAAATAAAAATATATGATAATCGAAATTAAAAAATTAATGGACACGCCAAACAAATTAATTTGATTCAGCTGAAGGATAAACTGGTAAGACCATTTTGAAATATAGTTTCGCTTTACCCATGGCATTTGAAAATGCACATATACTTTACTCTAGTAATTCTGTTCCTATATATGTGCACTACGTTCTGAGTGTTTCTCAATATCTGTATATACATCAAGGTTATATACATATGTATTCATACACCATATAAATGTGTATACGAAAGATACACAAAGCAATGAACAGAAATGTACTGTCAAGTATGCACAATGACTTGATATAATCTCAGCAACATCCAGTTGAGTTAAAGAAGTAAGTCTTGGAGGATACATGGAGCATGATTCTACTTATAGAATCAATAACAGAACTATACACCAATTAAATTTGGGATACAGGCATAAGTGATAAGACTGAAAACGGAAGTAAAGGAATAATTAATATAATGACATTAAAAGAATGATTTATATGCTTATTTCTGAAGCAGAGAAAATACAATTGTGGGAAAAGGGGAGTATTTATTGTTTGAAGTATTTTACTTTTGAATTTCAGTAGTAGATACATAGGATTTTATTATTTTCCTTTAAACTGTACATATATAGTTACATACTTTTGTGTAAAGATATTTTGAAGCAAAAGGTAGTAAATTATAAATTAGATCTCAAGAAATCATATTAGCCGAAGTATAGACAGTCAAGAAAAAAGTAGGAGAAAACAAGAGACATGCCCCCTGCAGGAAACATCTATTATAGCACAAGTTGGAATTCCAGAAAAATTAACAGACTAGAAAGACAAAATAGAAACAACATTTAAAGAAATAATGGTATAGAGTTTCTCAAAGTAGAGACTGGAGGCTTCAGATTAAAAAATCGTAATGATCCCAGAATAGGAAAAATTAAAAGAAACCTGTTCTTACCCACATTTCAGAGAACACAAGACAACCCCAAAACAACATCTTCAAAGCAATTAGGAAACAACTCATCTCTGTAGTTCTGTCAGTTTTTTAACTTTGTACATTTTGAAACTATGTTACAGGTGCATACAAGTTTAGAATTGGAGGTCTTCCAGGATAATTCATAGTTTTAACATTATGTAATGAATTTTTATGAAGGATAAAGATTTTTGCCTTCAAGTCTATTTAGTCTTATTTTCAATATAAATACCATGGTTTCATTTGGGTTAGTATATTCCACATTTCTATATGTTAAATGCAAATGTGCTGTAGTATATTTTCCCATTTTCAAAATTTTCAATGGTACTATTTCTTCATATTTTAAGAATTTCCCTTGTGGACAACAAATAGCTGCCATTGATATTGGTCTTATTGTATCAGTTAATCTTTGCATTTTACTGGAAGCAATACACTTACGTTTACCATTGTAAATCATATATTTTGTTTTATTTTTACTTTCTTTTTTTGCTTTGTATTTTTAATACTCTTTTCCTTCCTTACTTACTTGTCACTTAAAGCAATTAACAAATATATTATTATGTTTAATATTGAATGTGATCAACGTATAAAAACCTTTCCAAACAAGAGCACAAACAAGAAACTAATTTTTAAAAGATACAATTTACAGTAGTATCAAAGAGTACACTTCAATATATCTAAGAAAACTTGTGTATAATCTATATAGAAATTATAAAACTATAATAATACTAAAGAATTACTAAATAAATGGACAGATATATACACAAATAATGGTTTCATGTGTTAATGGTGTCAAGTTTATGCAAATTAATCTATAAATGCAATGGAATTGAAACAAAAATTCTTCCAAGATTTTTTATGGAACTTGGCAAACAGATTCTATAATTTAGGAAAAAGTGTGAAGGAACCAGGGAGAAAAATTTTACTTTTTAAGAACAAGTAGGTAGAAGGAAAGTGTTTGCTAGTTATGACACCTTTTAACAATTATATATGGTAATTAGGAAAATATAACCTAGGACTAGGGATTGACAAACAGTGCAAAAGAGCCTTATAGCATTTGGTAAGAGATTTTGTTACATAGAGAACCTTTATGTATAACAATGGTACATTGAAACTCAGGAGGGGAAAGGATGGGCTGTTTCATTAACAAATTAAACATACTGAAACAATCATTCATTTGCATACAATAATAAATTTAACCAAAAACAAGATTATAACCAGTTAGATTCAAAAATCCAAATGTAAAAAATAAAAGTCCAAAGTGGGTAAAGTTTAGTATCAAGAATATAGAAGAACGTCTATGTATCTAAAAGAATAAGAAAAACGACTTAATTAGAAAGTAGAACAGTATACTCCAAGTTTAATGAGAGTAGATTTTAAGTGTTCTCACTACAAAAATTGATAAGTGTGTAAAGTAATGCATACGTGAATTAGGTGGTTTGGCCATTTCATGAGATACACGTCTATCAAAATACCGTATGTATGTATATATGTGGACCCAATTTACAAACAATCACTTCACAGAAAAAAAAAACAAAAAACACAATGATCAGTAAACATAAAACATAAAAGTCACCTCTGGGTATCTCCCACTCTAGACATATACCATGTATCTCCTGGGTAAAGAACTGTAGAGTTTTAATCCACAATTGTGATCTTTAAAAACTGCAGTTTAAAATCCATTGGTAATTTTCAGCCTGGTCCCAAAGTGTTGAATGTACTGCAGATATTGAATGTAAACAAGACTTTATATCGAAGGTAAATGGGTGCACAGCATTTAGTGCTTGTAAAGACAACCCAAATATTCTTTCAAGGGCTACTTTCAGCATTAAAATACACCCTGAATGCACATATATATTCAGGGATAAATTAGTTGGTGAGTTATAGAGGAAGACTTCATTTCAAAGATAATTTCACAAAAATATATCATCAAAATGAATCTTGCAAACTGATTAGCAGAACATCTTCAGCATTATTTTTTCCTTTTGAAGGAGCCCCCAAAGAGCAGATTTCGCCATCTCTCTTTTGAAAGCATAGCTCTTATTTCCATGACTCCATCTAACATCTCGAAATGACACACCAAGGAAATATGCTTGGTAGCTGGCAAGTGAGCTTAATATCTTAGGGAGGAAATCGATTACCATTTGGGGACTTCCATGCAGCTGCTGTCCAAACCACAGTGAGCATGATACACCATAAGTTAAACTGACCTCCTGCTGATTGCCTGGGACACCATCCGAATCTATTTCCAAATACCACGGAAAAGACCATGAGGAATCCTCTGCTTTCTGGAGCATAGGATTGAATGGAGAACCTGGTTTTTATTATGGCTGAGAATAAAAAAAAAAAATGTTTAACCATTCCGTGACTTTAATGGAACCCAGATTTGGTTTGCCTTGGGAATGACTGTTCAGCATTATAATTACAACTTGCTCACAACATCAGTGAAGGCACACAGTGGGGTTGGCTTCCAAACCACAGAGGCAGAGAAGGAGGACAGCACTGAAATACATGCATGTACACACACACACACACACACACACACACACATCACCTATTGGTTTCCTTGGAATTCATGACACTTTGGAACTGGGGGGATTTTTTTTTTTAAAAGGCAGCATCCCTTCCCTGACAAACTCATAAATCATTTTATTTCTCTGCTATAAAGCAAAAACCATTTTTAAAACTAGTATGATCTTTGAGTCTTTGTTCATTTGGCAAATGCTCCTCCTGCTGAAGTAAACCTGCTGTCAAGTTTGACAAAAAATCTGCACTTGTTGAAGCACATGCCTTGTGCTGCTCATCCAGAGGCAGCCATTTTGGATATTACCCTCACCCAGCTGCTTTTGCCAGAGTGGTGCACTCAGCATTTACATCCCTTGGGTCCCTGCCAATGTAGCCCTTTCACCACTTTTGAGGGCTTTAAAGTTTCACCTAAGGCTTAAATGTGATAGTTGAGTCTGGAAAGAATTCAAGTGGGGCAGGAGAAATGAAGCACATCTCAGCTAATGAGGTTCTGCCAAGCACCATGTGTTAACTCTGAAGCTTTTGCTCTTTTCTCTTAGAAAATATAATCCTAGACTGAGTGAATATTGCAGGAGGGATGGGGCCATTGGCTGTAAATTATTCAGTGCCCCATGTTTCATCAGCTGGGCCTTTGTACTCACTGTTCTTTCTTCCTGAAAAGTGCATCCTCTAAGGCTTTGCACGGCTGACTCCTTCTCATCCTTTAGGTCTCAGCTCATTTATTTCTGATAATTAATTATCTATTAAGTCCAGTGTTGTTTAAGAAACTTGGGCTCAACAAGTCTAGTTAGCCTGTCAGCTGGCCAGTATTCGGTGGAGACAGGATTAAACCCATGGGTCTGAATTCAGAGCCCATGTTGTAAACAATCTCATTACACAGCTTGCTTCTCTGCTCTGAGGAGGATCTCTGACTAGAGCAGAATGGAAGTTAGTTCCACTAACTAGTGCCAGGATGGAGGTGCTTATGTACTGTTGTGGGGGCCTAGTGGACACTGAAGGATTCCTGAAGGAAGTAAACCTGAGTGGAGCCCTGAAGGAGTACTAAAGGAGGAAAAGATACTCTATGCAAAGGGACAACACCAGGCAAAAGAGCACATGTCTGGGGAACAGCAAACACTGAACAGAAAGCTACTCTAAGGGGTTTATTTTTTAATGAGAAAATGGTAAACGCTAAGGATAGAGAATGTGGTAGGAATACACGTACGATGCAAGATGCCAACTTACATGGGTTCTAACCCAGGAGGCAGTCAGAACAATTTTAGGCAGTAGGGTGATGTAGTCAAACTTGCCTTTGAGGAATTTCAATATGGCTGCCACATGGAGAGTGAATTGGAGCCAGGAAAGGCTAAAGCAGGAGTCCTCAACCCCAATCCAAGAACTGGTACTGGCCTATGGCCTGTTAGGAGCTGGTTCACACAGCAGGAGGTAAGTGGCTGGCCAGTGAGTGAAGCTTCATCTGTATTTGTAGTTGCTCCACATCTCTCATATTGCTACTGTTTGAGCTCTACTCCTGTCAGATCAGGTGTGGCTTTAGATTCACATATGAGTGCGATACCTACTATGAACAGTGGATGTGAGGGATCTGGGCTGCATGTTCGTTATGACGACCTAATGTAATAATAGTAGACATAAAGTGCAAAACAAATACAATGTGCTTGGATTATCCCAAAACCATCCCCTCCCCGCACCCTCCCCTCGTTCATGGAAATAATGTCTTCCGTGAAATCTGTGGCACAAATGTGTACAGGAACACCAGATTTGGAGGAACTCACTGCAGACACTTGAGCTCTGGCAGAGGCCTGGCACCGTGGAGCACTTGGTACCTCCATACCCTGCAGCTTCCTTGGTTTCCATTAAACATGAATCAACTTCTCTTTTGGAATGAAGAACTGTAGTCCAAAAAATCTGAAAATTTTTGTAAACCCCTCATTTCCTCAGGCATTTTTCTGACTTTTGGACATTCTACTGGGGTTCAAAAATGGAGGGCATAAAAGATATTCTGAAAGCTAAAACTCCTTTTGAAGAATTGGAAAATTTTAATATGCTTTTCTTATCAAAACCCAGTTGAAATGATACAAAAATTTTGAATATAGTAATAATTTTATTTTATAAATCTATTTCTATGTTTCTATGACAGTAACCTTCATAAAATTCTGGCCCATAATTGTGACAATATGTCTAATGTTAAATAGAAAAAGAAGTAGGGAAGAAAAGATTTTTGTTTTTACCATTAACCATTCAAAGGTTCAGTTTCTTTCATTATTTCCTAATTAGACTCCATTTGCGACTCATGGCCATAGAGATTGAATAAATGTTGAATCCATGCCTGCCACCTGCCTAGGCTCGCCACTTTGCTGGGAAATGTATCCTTAAGCCTCACAACAGGATCAGAGTGAGTTCACAATGCTTTTGTCCATTTTACAGATAAAGAAGTATTTAGAAGGAAAGTGATCACGTTTACTCAGTTAATTAAAGGACAAGGTTTTGAACACATCTATGCACACATACATGACCACACATTTTAAATCCTAAGTCTACTAGCCTTTTGCCCTTTTCCTGAAAGTGCTCTGTTTCTAATACTAAAATATGGTTCACATCTTGTTGACTTTTCTAAAATAAATATTTTTTTCTTTAACTCCCGAGAACCCTAGTCCTTCTGAACAAATGCATTAAAAAGATGAAAAAAGCAAATTCTGATCTTTATAGAAAAATTATTTCTAAAGTCATGCATACAGATTGTTCTAGTGTACATGTTTAAATCTTAGGACAGATAGTTGTTACTTCTAGTCTAAAGCAGGTCTATGGGTGGTATGTAAAGTTCAGTGCCCATGCTTTTTTCTCATCCACATCCTTTAAATATGTCCAGATCGTCTTTGAGGCTTAAAAGCAAGGCACATAGGCACAAACACGTTTCAGAGAGGTGGTCTTCTATGGCTGCAGAAACAAGCGTTGGCTAACACAGGCCTGAATGGCTCCAACATCTACATAGATCCCCCACTTAGCTCAGTAAAGTGTATATAATTGTTGTTTACATTTCGATTTTCTATTTTATTTTCCTGGGAAATCGAGTGGACACAATCTGTATAGAGAAAGGAAATTCTTGTGGTTTTTAATCAGATATACCCAGATGTAAGAGCAGATAATAGGGGGAAAACCCACCAGAAGTGAAACTGCCACCTGTATTTTAGTATACCAATAAATTCCATATGACAAAATTTTTGATGAATGCAGGAATTTTTAGAAAATCAGAATATGAGTCTGCAGCCATACGACCCTGAACATGCTCAGTCTTTTCTGATCTTGTAAGCTAAGCAGGGTCAGGCCTGGTTAGTACTTGGGTAGGAGAAAATCAAACTGGTTGTCTTTCAGTTGCTTTGTTCATTCCTCAAGTGTTGACTGATTACCTACTCTAAGCTAGGCTCTCTGCTAGAAAGTGGAGGCATGCAAATAACCAAAATCGATATGGTTTGGGGAGTCAGTGTGAAGATCTACTAAGTGCCATTCATGTTCCTAGGAATATCAATAGTGGCTGTGGATCTTAGCCTACATGGCTAATGCTTAATCTCTCAGCAGAATCCCTGAGCGAGAAATCAAGCACTTAAGTGGAAGCTTCTCTTTTAAATTGTTCTTTTGGGGCATAATTACTGGTGGAGGAGACGTGTTATAATAAGACCTGATAGAGAAAGGAAAAGAGATTGAAATGGGAGACTCAAAGGATATGTGTTTAGATTTATCTGATGCATTGCAAGGATAGAGAGGAAATGTAAAACATGATGAGGATTACTAAAAAGGCCTCACTTCAGAAATTCTTCTTTATTCACCTGTGGTATGTTCCTGAAATCCCATCAGTATGAATAAAACTGACAGTAGAAAAATATTGTAAAAATGGCGGCAATCTGTTGAATGTCTATTATATGTATGCTATGTTGCAACAATCTCATTTTACTGTTCAGAATGCTACTGTGAAGTGTGCAATATCATCACTGTACCAATGAGGAGCAGAATCAGAGATATGAAATGGATATCTCGTGATGTAATGACTGTGCTTCCCTAATTTTTATTTCCCAGAATACTGCCTTTCAAAGCTTACTACTGTATACAGCTTGGTAGTATTAAGGTATTCTCCCATAGTAACCTTTTGCTATTTTCTTCTTTTTCCTATTTTAACAAGCAGATAGGCCAAAAGCATAGTGTGTCTTATCTCACTTAAGTTGCTTTGTAACTCTAATACAGGCATTTTCTGTGTTTTATTCATGTAGATAAGGAGTTTCAGGGTTGTAGTAATTTGTTAACAGTCACATGACCTGTAACGAATTGGTGCAATAAAAGAAGATTATGTCACAGAGTTGGAAAGTTGGCTGCAGATCTCGTTTCTTTTTCCTGTATTAGTTAACCATTGCTATGTAACAAATATCCCCAAATTAATCAGCTTAGAAGAATACATTTATTAGCTCATAGTTTCTGTGGTCAGGAATCTGGGAAATGTTTAGTTCAGTCATATGGTTCTGCCTTTACTATTTCTGTACGGTACACAAGTCCTCGTCCCCCTTGGTCAGTGTTCTTAGTCTTTTACAAAGCTGAAGTCACAGTGTCAGCCACAGCCTGGTCATCCCAAAGTGCAAATGGAGAAAGATGCACTGCCAAGTTCACTCAGTAGTTGTTGGGAGGATTCACCTCCTTAGGGGCTATTGGAGTGGGGGTCTGGCTGCCAGCCAGAGGCCACTCTCAGTTCCTTGCCACATGGGTGTCTTAATAAGACACCTGGAAATTGGTTCCAGTAATATGAGCAAGCAAGAGGGGGAAAGCAAGACACAGTACAAGTAAGAGGAAAGTCATAGCCTTTTATAATCTAATATTAATAATGACATCTCATTAAATTGGCTATATTCCATTCACTAGTGGCAAATTACTAGGTCTAGACCACACACACAGGGAGGAGATTACATAAAGGTGGACATAAGTAGCTCCCCTTTATCGGTAAAGCTCCCCTTTATCTGTGAATGCTTGAAACCATGGACAGTGCCAAGCCTTTTTATGCTGTTAATTTTTTTCTGTGCACACACACCTATTATAAAATTGAATTTGTAGATCGGGCATGATATAAGATTAATAACTACTTACCATAGATCTCGGCATCCTCACCATCACTCTTTTCTTTCCTCAAGTCGAGAACTTTGGAATTTTTACTTAAAGGAAGTACTTTAGGCCTTTCCTTTGTCAGATCCACAGTGTTAGCATCTTGTGCTTTCAAGTGTAGCATGTAAAGGTGTTTGAACACAAACATTGCTATACTATGGCAGTTGATTTGATAACTGAGATGGCAACTGAGTGACTGGTGGGTGGGTAGTATATACAGCATGGATACATTGGGAAAAAGAGATGATTCACTTGCTGGGCAGGATGGAGTGGGGCAGCATGAGATTTTACCATGCTTCTAGGCGTGGCATGCAATTTAAATTTAGGAATTACTTATTTCTGGATTTTCCATTTAATAGACAATAAGTCTCTGATTTAGGAACATTTGAGTGCCAAACTTTCACAGATACAAATGGACCTCACGTTATAGACATTCATAGATGCAAACAAATTGTGGAAGTAGCTCGCGTGTCTGCCAGACATTGTCATAGTTGTGCTGCTGTGTGCTTACAATTTATTTATAGTTGTACTGTACTGTGCCACCATTCTAAGGAAACTGTAAAAGTAAAAATAGTTTATTTACAGTATTTGTATGTGTGTTTGTTTTTAATTCTTTACATTGTATGTTTATGCCAAAGATGTGTAATACTCACTTTGTCAGACTTACAAATGAATCTGACTTAGGAACGTTCTCCCAGAACAGAACTAACTGGTTTGTAAGTTGGAGACTTACTGTATTTAGACTCCAGTTGACTGTGTGGGTAGGTAAAAGAGCAGAAAGTGAAACTGTGAATAAGGGGAAAGTGATTGAACCAGGAAGCAGGGACCATTAGCAGTCATTTTAGAAGCTGCCCACTGTACTGCCTGTCTAAATTAGTTGAATTCATTTAGCTTCTTTGACCTTGGTTTCCGCATATTTACAGCAGGAATTATACATGTGTTGCACTGTTGTGTGAGAATTAAACAAAGCAGAGTGTATTAAATTGCTGACTCCCTAATAGTTGATGATTAAATAATAATTGTTATCCTTGATATCATAAGTAGCAGAGCCAGAATCTGCACCCAGATACCTATGATTTCCAGCTGTTCGGTCTCTACATCATCTCTTCCACAGTGTTGCTTCTGGTCTGCGGTAATTCTTTGAGAAGGGGCCTCATTTTCTAAGATAATTTTCTTAAAATATTTCAGGAAAAATCATCTATTTTTGTATAATATGCAAAGGAAGAAGCAAGGTAGATCTTTTTCTTAACAACTATAAATTTAAGGGAGCCTTTATATGAGACTTTTTCTTTGTTCAAGTCTTTAGCTAGTCTCACAAGACATTTTAATGTTAATGGGACTCCCAGCGGGATAATATAATTGATACAATACTCTTCCAAAGCTGTTCTAAACACTGCAGTCACCAGAGTAGAGTAATATATTTTCTCAGTGTCAGAAAGCTCAGCACGGTTACTGAACTCAGACTTGCTTGACTCTTGGATGATTTCTTCGAAGAAGGATCTTAATGGGAAGGCTGACTTGGGGCCCCCGGAGTAATCCTGAAGAATGTGCTGGAAGTGCTGCAGTGGCCTTTAAAATGCCTAAATATCACTGGGGGAAATAAAAATGCTAAAGAGAATTGATGTGATAAGCAAGTGCTGTCGGTGAGCCATCTTGGAATCGCGAACTTTGGATTTCCGCAAAACCATATAATGTAGTGGAAAGACCATGAGCTTCAAAGCTAGCCAGACAAAATTGGATGAGAGTCCAGTTCTGCCTCCCTCTGGCTGGGTGAGAATTTCAACTAATAATTTAACTTCTTTAAGATGCCTAGTGACTTGCTCTAGAAAGTCAGTGAGGATAACAATGCCGCAGCTTGAATAGGTTGTCAGGGATACACTGAAGGTGCTTAGTGGGCTTTTAGATCTCAGTTTTTTCTTAGAGCTTGCTTTTAACCCAGAAGTGGTAAATATTTAACTAGCTGTCCAAGGGGAGGTGGAGAAATTTTAATATATAGCCCTTGCCTGTTTCTGTGGATTACACACTTCCACCATGCTGATTTCAAGTTGCCAACCTGAAGTCACTGAACAAAGTTGGGAAGAGATGTGAACAATCAGCTCTCAGGAGGTTCTATCTGCCTTACTCTAGCTCTGCCTCTATTCAGCCTCATTTCTTCTTCATGCTGAACTGATGCTTTTTGTCAGAACTATAATCCAGTTTTACAAAATTTGAAAGGAGTGGACAGTACCTTGCCAAAGTAAGGCTTGGCTAGCAAGTAGCACTTTTGCCCCAAGGAAAAGGAGACTCCTTTCCCTTCCTCTGGAAGGAAGGATGTGACTTAGGTCAGAGCACAAGGTTTGGTAAGAGGATCCTTGGCTGGACCTCAGGGCCCTGACTCTACTTCGGCTGAGTGGCCTTGTATGGGACACAGCCTTTTAACTTGATCTAGTGGCCTTTCTGTCTTCGATCTCTCTTTCCACTATGCAGCGCTCCCTCTTCACCCTGACAAAATAACAGCTCACTTATAGGTCATGTTCCTGAAATAAGCAAAAGCTCTGATCCCCAGTGTTGGTGTTTTTCTGAACAAGGAAGATGATATATCTGTCGTGGCTTGCTCTCAGTATTTGGTTTTAGGCAGCCCTATGGCTATAGATGTGAGTTTGAGCAGGGTAGCTAGGGTTGGAGGGGAGAAGTCAGAAAGGCTGCATGAATTTCCCTGCTCATTAGAACGTTTGCCCTGGAGTCATCTGTTGGCTTGATCACTGAGATGACTTCTAGTTTATAGAAAATGCTCACATCTGTACCATATGGCACAGATTACAAACCACTTTCAGAAATGTTATCTCATTTGAATCACACCTTGTAAAGTCAGAAATATAATGACCAGACTTAACAGACAAGGAAAGTGAGGCTTGGGGAAGTTAATGTCATAGACTGTTGAAACTAGGCCCCAATCCTGATTCTTTTGGCTATAGGTTTCTGGTTTTTTTTATTGTGTTATCTCTGTTATAAAATCATCCCATAGACCAGTGTTTCCAAACCCAACACCTCGTCACCTGTTGCCTTTGGCCTTTTAAGAACCAGGCCTTACAGCAGCAAGTAAGTGGCCAGTGCGCTGGTGTGTGAAGCTTCATCTGTATTTACAGCCACACCCCATTGCTGGCACGACCGTCTGTGTTCCACTCCTGTCAGATCAGCAGTAGCACTATATTCTCCTAGGAGTGCAAACCATACTGGGAACTGCACATGTGAGGGATCTAGGTTGCACATTCCTGTTGAGTATCTATCCTGAAACCACCCCCACAAAAAATTATCTCCCATGAAACCAGTCCCTAGTGCCAGAAAGGCTGGGAACACTGATTTAGACAGTCTTTCCTGACTGATGTTTCTTATATGAACCATAGAATAGAAGAAATAATTTAAATCATTATTTAAATATCATCTCAGTTCTCCCAAGTATTCATTGGCGCATTCTAGATGCATCCGGAAGAAGTTCATTCACTACGAATAACGAATGCCTTTGAGAAATGGGGCTGAATTTCATTGCTAAATCTCACTTAAGAAACGTTATATAATCCATAATCTGATGCTTTACTACCCCATGCCGACAAAATAAAGTGACCTATTCAGGCCTCTGCTCAAAGATATTTTCCCCCTAACTCCTCCACTGCTCCATCTCCTTGCTAGCCAACATCTGACTCTCTTTTAGCACATATGTGATAAGCAAAATTGTGCTCTTGGAAGATGTCTTTGGTGACACATCCAAAAGCAAGGGTCTGGATTCTGTGTTACTTTGAACACATCTCTACAGCTCTGGGCCTCAAATTCTTCATCTGTCTAACAAATTCTACTAATATCCACATCCAGAAAGCACAGTGAACATTCGTGAACAATAACCCAAAGTACATCTACAGGGCAACTACCTGGAGATTCAGGGAAAAAGTGTAGTCACAGCCTAGTACAGGCATTGTCATGTGAAAAACTTAAGATGATTGCAGTTAAAGGAGGAACCCAAGGTCAAGCCTGCGGAAGAGGGTACCTGTAAGAATCTGGGGAGTCTTACTACGGCGAGCAATTTTTGAGATGAATGGTAAAGGAAGAATAGAGATTTCCCAGGGAACGATAAAGGACTGGGGCAGAAGATCAGTAGACTCAATGAGAGGATGGTGAAGCCGTAGCCAAAGATGAATGTCATGCCGTGGGGGAGCAGAGGCTGAGGGTGTTGGTTGCAGAACAAGAAAGTATGAACATTATGAAGAGAAAAAAATGGGTGACCTATTACATTATTTTGGATATAATTTGTCCCTCAAAGTTTTACATGCTGGAATGTGGGTCCCAATGTGACAGTATTGAGAGGTAGTGGAACGTTAAAGAGGTGAGGCCTGATGGGAGGTAATGTGGTCATGGGAACAGTAACCTCAGACGGGATTAATGCCCATCCCTCGAGAGTATGTTAGGAGTCTTGTGACTGGATTACTTTCTATGACAGCAGAGATAATAAACTGAAGGCACTGTATGCATGTGGTCTCCTGTACATGGTTGACTGCCACTCTCACACATGTTTTTGCCATAACACCATCTACCATGAAATGACATGGTCAGAGGTTAACCAGAGACTAACCAGATAAGGCCACTCTGTATTGGACTTTCAGCCTCTAAAACTGTGAGCTAAATAAACCATTTTTCCTTTATTAGGTATCTAGCCTCAGGATATTTTGTTATAGCAACACACAATGTACTAAGATGTTTACTGATACAGTCAGCGACCTCTCTGATCTCAAAAATATTATATTAAGTAAATGAAGCCAGACATAAAACAGTACATATTATGTGAGTCCACTAATCTTAAATCTAGAAAAGGCAAAGCTGGCAAGAGAAAGAACAATAACTTTCAGTTGCTGAAGTAGGGGCAGTGAGTTGCCAGCACAGGAGAAGGAGGGAATTTTGGAGGTAAATTGAAACGTGCTCTGGCATGATTTTGTTAGCAGCTACATGATTCCATCATTTCTCAAAACTTACTGGCTTGTATATGTAGAAACAGTGAATTTTGCAGTGTATAAATACCCTTTATTACAGCTAATAAAAAAACCCATTTGAACAATACCTTTATAGAGAGAGAGGACTGGGACTTGGGTCGGAATAAAAGAGAACAAATAAATAAATGGAATGGAAGAGGAGGTTAGATAAACAAATGAGAGATATATTTACCTTTGTCTTGTTTTTTTTTTTACTTTAACAGAAGTGTCTATAGTGTTTCCATATTAAGCGTACTGTTATCTTCAATCCTTGTGTTATAATTTCCATGTTAGCCTCTTTTGATTGCTCCAGGTTTTCATTCCCAAACACCAATGAACTATCACTATTTTCTGTCCTATGTATCTGCCACCATATTTTCCTTTCCTTTCTCACGTCTTTATTTTTTCTTTCACATTTTTGAAGACATGTTTTTCTCTGCCTTCCACATTACATCCTGGAATTCACACAGTGTCGATTTTGTCCTTTGTTGCTTCCATAGTAAATTTTAAGTCTTCTGTTCCATTTAAATTTCTGGGGCGCTAGGGATTTAGCTCAGTGGTAGAGTGCTTGCCTCACAAGTACAAGGCCCGGAGTTCGATTCCCCAGTACCGAAAAAAAAAAAAAGTCATAAATTTCTGTCTAGGATTCTCTTATTTTATTCAGCTCCCATTTATTAATTAATGCCTGACTCTAAACATACATCTGAGAAAGCAATTAAGTGAATGGCAGAGGGAGGGGGCAGTCCTTGTATGTGACCATTTTTTCCACATTTGAAACAGTTACATTATTTGACTGTTTTACTATTACTTCATCTTTTATCTTTTGCTTTATAGCTCAGTTTTCCCTGAATTTTATTAATAGCACAAAGTGGATATGGTTCCTCTTTTTGTATGTAAACATGCTGCTTTTCTTTTTTTAAGTTAATTTTATTGGTCCGTTTTAGATATCCATGATGAGTATCTGCTCTTTCTTGCCTCTGCAGTGCTATATTATCCATTGCTATTACTATGGCTTTTATTTCACTGGAAATGTTCTCAACTTCTATTTGTTCACCCTTGAAGAGAGGTGACTGGATGACCTTTGCTTCCCCTCGCTGTTCACCTGGTTTCTCAAGTCATAGGCTGGAGGGTGAGTGGATGCAAGTGTGTATTTCCACTTGACTGATAAATCAGCCCAAGGAGGGAGGAAGAGAGCTAACGCCATGGGCTATCTTACTGTTGCTTTTTCTGTCTTTGCTTAAATTATCGTTAATTAATGCTTCAAATATTATTGTCTTTGTTTAAATTATTGATGATTCCCAAGAGTCATCCTTTTGCGTCTGGTTTCCCATTTGGTTTCTTGTTCAGGTACAAGAAAAAGGTGGTAATAGCCAGGTACTGAAGCTTTGTGAGGAGAGGAGAGAATTCTATTCCTTTACTACCTTTCTGGTAAAGTTGATGTGTCAAAACTATGATACTTACTGTAAAAATGTCTGAATGCAAAGTCTCCTGTGTCCTTTTGTTGCTTTTCTCAATTTGGAAATGTCAGGGGACTGTGTGGATCTCCTGTACTTGTTTGGGATGACAGTTAATTCTTACCAACGGCTCTTTCAAATTTTGGCCTCGTTTAGCAGAAGTCTGGGCTGTAGAGATGGATTTTTCCCTAGGAGATAGCACAAATGTCACTTTCCCCCAATTTCTGAAAAATGATCTTGAAATAATTGCAATAGAGGTGTAGGAAAAGAGAAGTTAAGTCTTTTTCTTTAGTCACCATCTTATTTGGATATTATTGGCTAGTATTTGCATTTTAATAAGTGCTGTAAGGAAGTAAAGACAAAGGAGAACACAGGTTAACCTATCACTGAAAAACATTTATTGAGGATCAGAGAGGACTTTAGTGCCTTTTAAATTCTCTCTAGGTCCTGAAGAGTGCAGTCCAATGCAAATCCCTTATATTTTCTGTGAAAGAGGCCTTCAAAAGGGGTCTCCACTCTACCCACACCATCACCCAAAGGCTCTATGCTTTCTTGTTATAGAACAAATACAAATTAGGATCTAGCAGTATAAAATCTAGGCAAATGTGCCTTGGACTTGTTTAATAGAATTACGCCTGATAGGACACTAAGAGCTACCCCTCATTCAGATGAAGACAGTTTGGAAAGTTGGATGCATTTTCTGTTGACAGTGTTAACTTGGCACTAGATGCCTTATTACACATCCAAGGATTGAAAGATCATTTTATGACTAACATTTGGGTTAAATCCATAAACACTGTTTGTCTTTGACATTATTTCCCTGGAAAAAAGGAATAACAGCCACATTTTCTTCCCTGTCATTTTGGTCTGCTCCAAGGGGTAGGATGTTGGCAGAAGAAGGGAGAGGAAGGTAATGATGACAGGACATTGAGATGGTATCGTTCCTTGTGTCTTCCAGTTGTGCTGGTAGGGGAAATGTTGACATGACACAAAAGGTCTTGCCTCAGGGAGTCCAGCAAGTGAAAAGTGATGGAAGTTCACCACCGAATCTCTTTCTTTAAGGGATGTTATCATGTCACATTTCTGAAAATATGGAATGTACTCTGGATAATATTTTTACATATGCTGATAAATGAAGCTGCCAAGAAAAGCATGCTTCAGAAAAGAATCCAGGAGAGGTTGAGGGCTGTGGCTCTCTGAACAGAGTTTGCATGTTCATGGTCATTCTGGGTGTTCTCAGAGTGTTACAAAGTTTACTTGTTTTCCCCACTGCTTCCTTCCACCTTCACCTTGTCTAGAAGAGATAACTGTGAACATTTAAGGCTTGATTCTTAATTTTCTAATGATAGATAACTATAGAAATAATAAACTTTCCACATTTGAGGTGAACACACACACACACACACACACACACACACACACAGCCAAACCAAACAAAATGAAAGACAATTTTAAAAATGTGAAACAAAAGCACCCATAATCTACTTATAATAAACATCATCTTGTTTTTATTATATATTCTTTAGTTTATATATTCTACATCAATTTAATCCTTTGAATTCTACCTTTCAAGTTTCATTGAAGAAACCGAACCTATTTGACAAAGTCATAATTATCATGTTTTAGGTCTCCAAAGTAATTAACTGAAAGGATATCTATATTTTACCCAGTTATTCTCCCATTTTTTATTGTAGATTTTTATTAAAATTTATCCAAAATCACACAAACCTACAGGCCATTACACAAGCTTACAGACCACAATACATTGTGCCTTTTGCTTATAACAACGAGCAATATAAACAACCATATAGATGCAGAATTAAGTCACAATTGCGTAAAATTACTGTAGTACCCAGTGTACGTGTCACTGTTTTAAATTTGGGTTATTAGGTTCTTGTATTTAAGATATCATTATTCCTCTGGGTTCCCGTTCTCCTTCCCCTTTGCCTTCTTCTTGTTCCCTTGGACCCTTTGCCTATTAGCTTATATCTAACCCTTTCCCTTTTTGTATCCATTGTTTACCCTTTTCTTTTGTTTGTATTTTACCTCACTAAATGAGGGATACTATACAGTATTCCAGCTTGAGAGTCTGGTTTATTTCACTCAACATTATATTTTCCAGGTCCATCCATTTTCCTATAAATGACTCTAGTTTGTCATTCTTTATAGCTGAATAGTATTCCATTATGTATAGATACCACATTTTGTTTATCCAGCTATCTATTGATGGGTATATAGGTTGCTTCCAGAATTTAGCTATTACAAATTGTGCTGCTATAAACATTGTTGTGCAAGTATCTCTTATTCTCCCATTTTTGCATAAGCTGGTTGTTTCCAAAATCATAAGTGATAGAAAAAACTACAATGACCATCTGTATCCTTGGCTTTTTTTTTAATTGAATCACTTCCTTAGGAAAAAAATTAAGACTCTTGAACATTGGTTGTTAGCATTTTTACACTTTTGCCAAATTATTTTCCAAAAGAGGTTTTCTAAGAAGTACTACAGATGCCGCTACCTACACCTGAATTTAATTTTTCTAAACACACTGAACAGGTGTGGAAATTCAGGTGGTTGGGTAGTGGGAAAATGAAATGATCCCTCTGGTCATTCTGAAGCAAGGTCAATAGAGGCGACTTCGAAAAAACACTCAATAACCAACGCTCTTAGTTTTACATTGTCCCAAGGTATAAAATATTGAAGTATAGAAGTATATGTTCATCCTCCTGCTTATCCTCCTATCTTATGTCTGACTTCATTTAATTTTTCTGCCTTTGTTTTTGTTCAACTCCAACTTCTCCTATTATTTTAAAATTGATTTTCTCTAAATATTGAGGCCATCTTTTGAACGATAGTAATTGTATAAAAAATGCTACAAGGAAAATATTCTGGTGTATTATATGTTCACTGAATAATTGTCAAGTAGATAAATAAGTGCATATCTTCTTTAAATGCTTCTTGAATGTTAAAAGAGCACTTTTATTCATAATCATTTTTGTGAGATAAAGCTGGGAATTATAAATCTTGGATCTTATTAAGTTGAACTTCATTGTCATGCCACTTTATAGTTTAAAATTGATTTCACTCTTATTACCTTATTTGATCCTCAGAACCATCCTATGAGTTTGATAAGACTTACATTACTTTATTTCACAGAAAAACAAACGAAAGCCAAGAAAGGAAAGAAGGGCTTTAAGACCTTATAAAGATCATGCCCTGTGCTAGGATTTTAATTGTGTTAATTTTCAGCAGTTTTTATTATCCTGATTTTACCAAAAAGCAATGAAATTTCAGAGAATAAGCAGCTTACCTTGGAGCAAGGAGAACAACAGGCCATTTGGATACCAAGGTTCATGCTGTCCTTTTACCACTGACCCACTGGTCACTCTAGCTGCCACATGGCAGAGCTATGAATACTCCTTTCTTACAGATGGGGAAACTGAGGCTCAAAAAGCATTGAAAATTGCCCTCGACTTACGCAGTTCATAAACATAGCAGTCCGAAGGCAGAATACAGTCTTTCTCAAAGATGTGTATGTTCTGCTCTCTACCTAATTGAAAATACAGAATGGAAGCATTCGTAGTCATCTTTGAGGTTATCTGGCCCAGAAATAACAAACAAACAGCCAACTTACTGAGTTCAAGTGTGTCGAGCATCAGAATAGGCATTGTACACGCATATCTGTACACATGCATGTGCAAGTGCATACAGGCCTTCTCATGAAATCTCCAATTGGCAGGACACGCTGCCTCAGGAGATGCAGATCCGCTACTCCCCAGATGCGGGGACTCAGACAGTATTCTCTGACTGTGAAGGTGACTCACACACAGGTCCCTAGAAGAATGCCTGTCACATAATAAACACTAAAGAGACAAACATATTCTTTAAAGTCTTGTTACAAAGGCTTATTTATTCTTTCTTGTTGAGACCTCTCTGAGGGTCAGTTTCTTGAAGTCATTTCTTCTCCGGAGTACATATCTTCATCTCAGCTTTCTCCGAACATTCCCACCTTTCATGGTTTTTGGTGCCTTCAGTATTCGTCTAGGACTTACAATGCAAGATAAATTTTAGAAGGCCAGTATCATCTTCCATTGAACCATCCTAAACGGGGTAAACATTTTTTCAGTTAATAGACACAGGTGTCCTTCCTGTCTCATGCACGACTGGATTCACATCTAATCAAGGTTCTGGACTTCTGATGCCTTTCAGGTCCCTAAAACTTACCCACATAAGCTTAGGGCAGGTTACATTGGCCGTGTACTGCTTGCTCCTGTGAGTTCACCTTTTTGTTTGTTTGTTTTAATAGATTTTTATTAAAATTTATCTAAAACTACACAAACTTATAGACCATTACACAAGCTTACAGACCACAATACATTTTGCCTTTTGCTTCTGACAGCAAGCAATGTAAACAACCACATAGATGCAGCATTAAGTCACCACTACATAAAGTTACTGCTGTACCTAGTGTACATGTCACTGTTTTAAATTTGGGTTATTAGGTTCTTGTTTTTAAGATCTCATTATTCTCCTGGATTCCCATTTCATAAGGCAAGAAGCAACCTGCCAGGCTAGGATTTTCTCAGAAACAGTAAGTAGCGGTGGGAGTACTCCACAACATTAGGGTGAGCCCTCTACGTGCCTATCGGCCTTGCTGTCCTCTGGGGGAAGGCGAGGTCCTCATTCCGCTGTGTTATATAAGCTGAGCAGCTGAACCTGGATGCACGAGAGCTGCACATGGTTCTCGGCTGTCTTGGGAATGAATGTTCCAAGCCATCTAGCTGCTCCCTGCATGATCCCCCAGGAAGGCATCTGGTATATGCTCTATATGCTCCCTTACTGACCCCCACATACATCACAAAACATTTCTGTTTTATTTGGATTGCAACACTGCCTAAATATTTGTCCTTGTTTTTCTAAGATGCATAGGAACTGGTTCAGGCTGAATATGAAGCAAACCAGGCCTGTCTAATTTATCCAGGCCACTCATTAACATCCTCTCATTCTGGGGCTCAGTTTTGGGCCCCATCGTGACTAACACTGGCTCAAAACATCAATAGCTGCTGGGTCATATATTTCTGCAAGATTCTTTGCCAAGGCAAGGAACTTTCTCAAACTCCGAGGTGATCACAAGCTTCTATGATGTGTCTTCCCAACCATCTGATGGTGCTTTTATACTAGACAATGACTTCAAGAAAGCAAGTGCAGGACCCCACATTTATTCATCACCCACTGTGTACCTGGCCCTTGAATAAGTGCTGAAGCTCAAAGGGGAATTAAATTTCATAATTGACACAGAAGCAAATACATCTCAAGTAACAGAAATATGATGTCGGGCTGTTTATGGGGCAACAAGGAAGATATTGTTAATGATTAATACTGAGAAGAGGAAGGGCAAAGAGAATGCCACAAAAGACTGATATTTCCATGAAGGAAAAGAGAGATTCATGATAGTATTGACAAAACTACTGAAAAAAGCAAAACTAAAATATCCCTGGGCAAAGCAAGGGATCTAACTTTGAAATTATGAGATGAGACAAAGAGTACACCAAGTGTTGTGCTTTGGATGTAGAATGTGCCCCCAAACTCTCATGTGCTCAGAGGGAGAGCTTTTGGAGGTGGGTGGAGCATGTGGGTCCTGTACTTGGTGGATTCATCCACCAATGAGTTTAGTGGCTGAGCGCATTGTTGGCAGGTGGGGCCTAGTGGAAAGCGTGGGTCACTAGAGGGGTGACCTGGAAAGATCTGTCCCCCTCCCCAGCATCTCCCTTCTCTCTCTGCCTCCTGGCCACCATGACATGAGCAGCTTTCCTTGGTGGCAGGCTCTTCCACCATGCCATTTCTGTGTTTGAGCTTGCCAACAGGGACTGAAACTTCTCAAACTGTGAGCCAAAACAAACCTCCCCTCTTTTAAATTGTAGGTGTCGTGTATTTGGGTATTTTGTTCCAGAAACCAGAAAGGGATTAAGACATCAAATTAGGAGATAAAGACTAGTAGGAGGCTAGGTGCTCAGTTCTATTGTCCCATCAAGGTGCTCTAAAAAAAAAAAAAAAAAGAACAAAGCAATAAACAACAGCAAAAGCCCTCTAAATTTCCTCAACTCAAATTGGAAACACAGCACTGTAAACATATCACTGTGACTTCTTTATATTCTGAGCACACACTATAACTCACTAAATGCCTAATGATGGAGTGTTATGGTCTGTAACTAGATGTCTCCCCAAAGGCTCATGTGGTCATAGGTGGGGCTGGATCTAGAGTGTGTGGTTACTAAATTAGTCTACTGATTGGTCTGGCATAGTTCTGCTGGAATCAAGGATATGATGCTAGGATTAAGAGTACTAGGATTAAGGGTGGGAGTGCTACCCACCCTGAAGCCAGGTACCCTGGATAAAATAAAAGGGACAGAAACAGGCTTGCCTACCTCCCTTTTTGCTACCCCTTGCCTGCCTTGCTGCCTTCTGCCTCTCTGCCATGCCACCCTGCCATGGATCCAGCCTATAGTGGACTGAAACTTTTACAAACTGTGGGCTAAATAAACCTTTCTTCCCTAACTTTGGGTGTTGAATATTTTGTCTCAACAACAGAAGAAAAGTAACTAAGACATGGAGTGAGCTAATTAATGATTTATTATATAACATGAAAATACCCTTGCACCTCTACACAAATGTAGCAAGTGTGTGGTCATGTGTCATGTGTAGAATGTGTGCAAGTGAACACACTTGCCGAGGGGGCCAGCTCTAATTGGCTCAGTAGTGAGAAGCTCAGTGCTAATAAAGATTTGACTTCAGCACTGATTTTATTTAACCTGGAATGTACAATCAAACTGCCCTGACCACCTGCATCTACTTTCTTTTATCATTGCTTGAGGAGGCTGGGTGAGAGAAAGAGACATACCGATAGATCTCCGCTCACTCTCTGCCATGATAGTCTGCTGTGTAAGAACATGCCCAGGGACCGTAAGATAGAAACTGTAAATCCAGCATGCAGTTTCAAGCCGTCCTATAATTGGCTGCTCCTCTATCTTCCTTTGGCTCTTAGCCAGCCTGCACTGTGTTTCTCCAGGCTACTCTAAATGTGCTCTAAAAGCCTTGGTAGCCACCTTGGAGGTGACTCCAGGAGCTTTGCCTATCCTGCTGTCTTTGTGTAAGATGTGCTCTCTCCCTCCTTAGATTGACATTTGATCATAGATCCTGAAACGTGCCTCTTGTGATTGCATGCTCACTCTCAAAGCTGTCGTGACTGGGATCAGCCCAGACTATCCCACTGGGCAGATCTCCCTGGGCTGGAGTAGGCACAGCCACTCATCTTCTCAGACAACTGAGATCTTTCTGCAGACATCCTCAGTGTCATTGGGTGAGCACTCAGCACTGTGTGTGTTGAATATCCATGTCTGCAGCCCAGCGCTGTGGGACAGAATGAATCGCTGATAATGACACATCTTTGCATGGTGGGAGTTGCAAATGCCCTGGGATTTTTCCAGCGTCTCATCTAGAGCATCATCATTGCTATCAGGTAGATGTTCCGGCGAGCATCTGGGCAAGGAGCTGCTGTTCAGAAGGTCACAATTTAGCTGAAAGGAACAACCGAAGCATAGTCGTGTGAGATGCCAGAGGAAGCTAGAAGATACAGGAGGAAGGATAGAAACATTTGACCACTTATGGGTTTGGGGAAAGGGATTTTTGACACCATTTGCTTCTTTCTGCCCAGTCATGTACCATTCTCTCCAGCACACAATTGATCGTGTCAATGTAGTGTCTCAACCATGCTTTTATACTGATTAATGGTGCGATGATAGGCAGGTTACTCCTCATCTTGGACCTCAATCTCTACCTATAAAATAGCTGGTGCTTCATATGTAATGGTGCTTCCAGTTAGGGTTGCCTGTTAAATTTCAATGTGTTTGTAAAGATGTACTTTGGAAGAAACATTTTAAAAATTAACAGAAGAAGATGTTCTTTGCGATAAAAACAAATCCTCAGTGCTTTCACTGAGGAAAAAAAATCCAGATACAAATCCTAATAGTGTGTTTATTATCTAGTGACCTCCTATGATACCTTTTGTTGAATAAAATACAAATAAATTAGCAACAGGTTCTCTGCATGAAGGGCTTGCTCAACTTCTTAATAAATCCTCTCAAAGATTTTATGTTTTTCAACTATTACTTCCTTACCCCTTTCTGAAAAGAAAGTAAAATTTGGAGACACAACTGTTGTAACTCATGTAAATGAAAGAGAGAACACCTTATACTCTTTTGATTTCTAGGATGAGGATTTGTATGACTCACAGTTACTTTAAGGTATAATGATTCAGTGAGCCGTGGGCCTTTCACACTCAGCTCTTTACAGAGAGTTGCCAATTTCTGTCTCTCTCTTACCCATTTACAGAACCACAGTTCCACCTGCTCATTGGTCATCGCCTCTTAGACATCCTACAAACACCATGGGAAACACTCAATTCCTGAACCCTGCTCCACCCCTCCATCCTTCAGTTCTCATTACCAATTGATAATTTTATCTACATCTTAAAAGAACTTTGCTTTGTAGAAAACATGTTTACATACATTCATCATTTGATTTTTATTTGAAATTATCCCTACTTTTCAGATGAAACAGTCAAGGCTCGGAGTATGTAGTTAAAGGTCACATAACTAAGATGAGTAGTACAGCCCACTTCCAGAACTTCATACCTGCTTTGCCTGCCCTTGCTTGTCTGTTAAAAATCCTTTGTTGGCTTCCTGTCACTTATATAGTTTAGTCTTCTTGGCATTTGAGCACCTTATCAGGCCTCAAACATCTTTCTAGTATTATCGTCCTATAAATTTAAACATTTAGCTTTGGAATAACTTCAGACAAATGACCACTCCTAAGCAGGCTGGCTGCTTTTCCCTTGCACATTCTGTTCCTTCCTGCACAGTTCTGCCTTTTGATTTCCTGTTCATTCTTTAAAGCATTTCAAGTTCTGGTTATAACTCTTTATCTAAAATCCTAGGGCCAGATGTGTTTTGAAGTCTTGATCCTTTTTGGATTAAAAAAAGGTAATAGAATTTATATACTGTATATTATACATACTTGCAATGCAGTCAAGGACAGCACCTTCTAATCAAATGCAGTAGAATTTTGCAGCAAAACATGAATACCGACACCAAGTTGAATGAAGACACTAAATAGTGCAAGTGAGACTTTGCCACCTAATGAGTGCAAAAAGACTTCACTTTTCAGAGCTTTTGGGTTCAGAATGGCACACAACAGACCGGCACTGCTGGTTTCTGGAAGCCCCACGACCACCACCAACAACACGTTTGGCCTCCTTTCTGCTCCTTGTCTTCTCCCCTTCCTTGCCCCTGAGGATTTTATTCTATATAGAATTTAAGTTGTTTATCCTGTAACTACTTATTGTGTATATATTAGATGCTGAAGATACTGAGATAGAACAGAAAAATCAGATTGCCTCTTAAAGTTTATGATCTGGTGATGAAAACAGAGCCACAAAAAGGCAAAAACAATCAGATGGATTCAGCCCTGGGATCAAGCTGCAGGTGAACCAGACTTTTCAGAGCTAAGAAGAGCAACAACCCAGCCTGGGGTAGCAGGTGAAGTGAGGAAGCGGTAAAGATTTTCTAGAAGTGAAATCATCTGGGTTGAGCCTTGAACCAGCATTGGGGTTAGCCAGACTAAGAAATGGAGAATGGAGCAGAAGGTAGGGATAATTTCATCTTAGTAACACAAAGAAAAGTCCAAGCTAGGGTGACCGGCATCTGCTATTGTCTGGCCCTCAGAGGAGTGAAGGACCTGAGCAAAGAGAGGGTCAGGAACAAAGCTAAGGAGCTCTTCTGGAACCAGAACTTGTAGTATTTTGTATGAGGGCCAAGTAAGTTAATTTTTTTTTTATCATTAGAGACCATGAATTTAGGATTGAGTAGTCTCTGCATTGTGGACCATGAAGTGGAGAGAGTTAGAGAGTTAATCAGAAAGATCCCGTAATAATCAGGGGTGGAGAAGGCAATGTAAAAGAGGGGCCCATCATCAATGTTCTTCTACTCCCTTAAAGCGCTTGTTCCAGATGGCCTCGTTTTCAATTTAGTTTAATAAATTAATGATCTTTCTGGCATAGATTACATCTTAATTTATTCATTCAATAAACTCTGTTGAACATCGATGATGGACCCCAATCAATTAAGTGGCCAAGCCAAGTCAGATCCTTCTCATGGAAAGGCTTATCCACAAGGGTGGAGAGAAGGAGTGAAATAACAAAGAAGCAAGCTAATCTTAACCAGTGAGAGGCGAGTGTCCAAAAGCAAATAAAATGAGGCTGTGTGACAGAGAAAGTACATGGAGGGAAGGGAAACTCTCAGAAGTGAAACCGGTGACTTCTAAATAGTGACAGCCAGCCATGCAAAGATCTGGGGAAGAGCGTGCTGGGGACAAGGAGTAACGATGTCAGAATTCTTGGAGTGGGATCCCTGGTGACACGGCAGAGAGAGATGCCCAGTGTATTTCATGGGTGATAGAGGAGAGAAGATCCAGGGGACAGTGGCACATGCGGAGTGGAAAAGCTAGGCAGCAACGAGGGCCTGGGAGTTTTCTTGCCCATGGTAAGGAGCTTGAACTTTTATTCTAAAGCATTTTAAGAAGTCATTGGAAGGCATTAAGCAAGCGAGTGTCATAACATGATTTAATTTTTACCAAATTCACTTGACTGTTATGCAAAACATGTATTGAAAGATGACAAAAAATGGAATTGGATGTTAAAATCCACTGCAAAGAACAAAACAAAACAAAATACCATCTAAGGGGTAATTGGCCAGATCTGGAATGGTTCTATTTTGATTGTGTGTGTGTGTGCATGTGTGTGTGAAAAATAAAGATTAGTGCCAGAAATCAAGGGAACTGTGGTCATCTCAAGTCCTGGCATGTAAGTAGCTCTAAATAAGTGTTGGATGCATTGAAAGCATGTGTTTCTCTTTATTTAAAAATGATCATCCCTTGAATAATGACTTAATAAGCACACAGCCTATGTATCATGCAAGCTTAATGAAAGTGTTCTGAGAGATTTTTCAACAAAATTGCATTTAGAAGTAAATATTTACTTGGGTACAACTCATTTGTGAAATTAAGTCATCTTTATGAGACATACTTGATTATTTTTGTAACTAGCAAGCAACGTAATATCTATGGAATTATACCATGTGAAGCCTTTCTAACTAATTATTTTACTTAGAAACATAAATGCAGGCTTTTTTTTTCTTAAAAGGGCAGTTACAGGTAAAACAGTTTCTTAGCACCTCAATAATATCTAGCAAGGATATGTGCAGTGGCTGACTGGGTACCATTAGGGATCTCTGAAAAGCAGAAAGCCAGATGCTGGAATGCTAGAATGAAAAATAAGTTCATAGTGCTTTAGGAAGTTTCCCGTTTGCCAAAGACAGAACGTTCATAATTAAGGCAGCAGAATGGGAGGTGTAGTGTGAAAGCGTCAGAGCTGGGCTGGGGGGGCTTGACCTCGGGCTTGCGCTGGGGCTGAGGGTCTCTGAGGTACATGAAGGTTTCTAAGGATGAGCCACTGCCAACTCTCAGCCTGGAAGCTGCTTTGAAAGTCAACAGTTCCTCTTCATATCTGCTTATCTCCCTCTGCTCCCTCCCAGGCAACCTCAAACTCTGGCCTATTGTAAGTCTGTTCATTTTCCTCCCCATTTTGATCACTATACAGCACCTTAAGTGACACTTGAAAATGTAAATCTGATGTTGCCTCACCTCTTGTTTAAAAATGTTCATTAGAAGAAAATTAAAACCTCTTAGTCTGTTCTCAAAGGTCTTACCCACAGGCTCTCAGCCCTGGTTGCGTATTAGAATATTCATGAAGGGGCGGGGCCTAAAACAGTTTCTTTGTCCAGAGCCCACTTCAGGCCAACAGTTCTGATCCCTACCGGTGGGACCTGGCACACCAGCCTGCTGGTGATTCTTAGGTGAAGCCAGGTTTGAGAACCACTGAGCTACCTTCTGTGTAACTCTCCACCTAATCTTATGTTACTTTCCGTCTTGAAAAAATACACTCTCCCTGTGCCGAACCTGTGGCTGTGTTCGTTGAGGGTTTCAGATATACTCCTCTCTGCCTGCAATGCCTCAGGTGAGTCTGGCTAAGTCAGACTCACATGTTAAGTTTTGACCTGTGTGCTCCTTTGGCAGAAAGGCCTCCTGTTTCACCGTTTCCCAGCTCCTTTAGTTTTTACCCTTTTAGAGACTTGCTTATTTATCATATAGTGTCACTTAGCATTATGTGTAATTGTCTTCTTCGTTGCGTAGCTGTTAATTCCATGTCTGCCTTTCCCAATAGCCTGTGGGTCCTCAAAGCAAAGGCCAGATCTGGTTGGCAGAGTTCGCTTTCTGCACATACCATGAGGCCAAGCCCACCACAGTGCCGCATGGTCACTGGAGGACAATAGTTGCCCCAAGAGCAATGAGCCGTGCCACTTACAAGCTGGCTAAGTCATTTTCTTTATTACTGCGGGTTTATTTCTAGGGTGCCTAAATCCCTTCCATTTGTGTATAACCTACATATATCCTCCCATATATTTTAAATCATCTCTAGATTACCTATGTAAATACTCTGGAAATAGTTGTTGTATGGCATTATTCAGGGAATAATGACAAGAAAAACACTACATGTTAAAAGAAATGCAATTTTTAAAAACATTTTTTTGATCCATTCTTGATTGAATTTGTGGTTGCAGAAACCTTGAATACAGAGGCCCAAGCTATTCTGGAAACATATCATTGATCACTTCAAATCTCAGTTTAAAACATGAATAATGATCATTTTGCTTGCTTCAGAGTGATTGGAGATTCACATAAGACAATGGATGTGAGTCCACCATGCATACCAGAAATATATTAAAACGGCCAATCTTTTCTGACAATCATCTGCTTAAATCATCTGTAATAATCTGTCTTTCTTTTATAGACCAGGAAAATAATTCAGGGAGCTCAATTCATTTGCCTTAGTCTCCAAAAGTGCCAAATTTAAGCAGAGAAGAGCCAGATCCTTAAACAGCCTGTCTCTTCTCTCTTCTGGCCCCTTCCCAAGCTCACTCGCCAGTGTTTTTGCCCACACTTCTGTCTCTCCACATAGTATTAACAATCTTTACTTGGTTTCATCCTCAAAAACTATTGTGCACTAACGGACCATCTCCCATACCCCTGCTATAGGGAATTACTTAGCAGTGTTGGGCGTGCTGCAGACTCACGTCCCCAGACAATGAGGGAAGCCAGGCACCAGGCAAATCTGGCCCCTGCACAGCCTCAAATCATTCAATTACTCCCTTTTCCAACTAGAAGAACAGGGATGATAAAGTGACAGATGATTTTGTTCACAAATGAGATTTAAGATCCTGACCTGTTTTTGATGAGGAGAGAGAGAATATACAAAAACAACATTCATTTGATAGATACTTACTGAGCATTTAGTGCAGTGAGATCTCACCAGTGCTTTATAAAGTGATACCCCCATTTTCTTATCTTATTTGAGCAACAGCCCTGTACATCGCATTTTATAGAGAGAAAAATTTAGAAATGCTTTCTCAATATGTCCAGGTCAAATAACTGGGAAATGGCACTGGCATAACTTGAAATCTTAAAGCCAAATCTTGGATTTCTTCCTTTCTTTTTATAGCAAGCTAACCAGACACTCTTTTGGCTAGTATTGGGTATAAAAAAGTAGCAAGCATGTGTGACTATTCCTTCTGCTTGCAATGCTCCTGCCACCCCTACACCACAATCCTGGTGATCATTTCTTCTTGAGAGAGCCCCTTCTTCAGCAGGCCCCTGCTCTGCCGAGTCCCCCCACCTCTGGGCTGCCTCCTCGTGCTACTGTGGCTGCACATTCAGTGCCTCCCAAACCCTTTCCCTTTCCCATCCCCACAAAGTTCTTATGTGACAGTGCCCTTATGACTCCTTGGGGCCTGCAGATTCCTTCTGTGCAAAGCCCAGGTCACTCCCTTGTCTTCCTTCTTCTCTGGCTCTTTAGACCATTTCTGTGAGTTCATGTATCAGTGAGAAGTTGAACAAAGGGTGGTGTTGTTCACCACCCTCAACACAGGCCTGCTTAGTTTAAGCCCCTTCCCAAAGCCTGACTTCCCAGGGGATCCATCCCAAACAGAACTGCCAAATAAAATAAAGATTTAGTTAATTTTGAATTCTACATGTACAATGAATATTTTTGGTATAAATATGTCCTAAATATTGCCTGGGATATACACAAACAACATTTTATTTGTCTTTTAACTAAAATTCAGATTGAGCTGGGTACCCTGTTTTGGTTTTTGTTAAATCTGACAATTCTAATCCTAACTCAGCCCCTTTCCAGGATCCAGGAAGTAGAAAGGAGAAGTAGGGAAGGCCTGTGTAGGTTGGGTAGGAAGAGACCTAGCTCTGGTCCTAGGTCTTCTATGTACTCACCATGAGGCTTTTATCCCTTTCAGTGACAATTATGGTTTAAATATGAAGCCTTCCTCCCAGAGACTCAAGTACTGAGAGCTTGGCTCCCCAGTGGAGCAATATTTAGATGTGGGGCCCAGAGAGATGATTAGATCATGAAGAAACCAACCTCATCAATGGTTTGATCTGCTGATGAGTTCATAGCTAAATGTGCTGTTAGTTGGGGCCTTGTTGGAGAAAGTAGGTCTCGGGGGTATAACCTAAAAGGGTATATTCTTATCCTTGGGACAGCTTCCTTCTTCTCTGGCTCTTTCTTTTTTTGGTCTGCTTCCTGACTGCCATGGGGTAGGCTTTTACACCATGATATTCTGCCTCATCACTAGCCTAAAACAATGCCTTACTATGGACTGAAATTATGAGCCAAAATAAATCTTTACTCTTTTAAATTGTATATGTCAGGTATTTTGTGCCAACCACAGAAAAGTAACTAATACAGTGATTCAGTTTTCTCAACTGCACAGTGAAGTGTTGAAGCAGTAGCCTCCAGGAATTTTACTGACTCATCCTCTGGCACAGGAGAGAAATTTTTCTATTTTCCATATACTTACCACCTCACTCAGAGGCAGTTATTTCATTATGGAACATCTCCCACTGGACTGAACCTTCTGAGAGGGTGGTTTTTCATTCACAGGCACTATGTGTGAGGGCAGGGGCTGACAATAAGACATCTCTAACTGAAGAGTTGGAAGCACCATTTACAAGTGACTTAACCTGTGTAAGCCTCAGGTTTTGTATCTTATTACAACTGAAGGGTTGATATAAGCTCTCATGCTGGCACATAATAAGCATTTAATAAGTAGTAGCTCTTGAATTTGGATTTACAGAGTCTGGTTGAGTTTCTGATCCAGGCCTGGCATTCTGAAAAACAAAATTGAAGGGGTGTTAGAAGAGCTAAACTTTAAAGATTAATTGGTCGTCAACACTGAGGGAACCCTGGGAACTTCCTCCTTGTACAGAGGATTCACTAGGGCTGCATCTACTTGGCTTTGTGAGAAGGCCATGACTTTGGAGTAAATTCACAGTCAGCTCACAAGAACGGGTATGGCCTGGGGCTCTGATCCAGGCTCTGCCAATCAGCTCAGAGTAATGGATTCTCCAGCAGACAGCTTCTTGCAGCTGCGAGAGCCTGGCTCCAGTGCACATGCTACAGATTCAGGATTCTTGGCTACCTCCCAGGCCCTTGGAAGCATCCAGTGCATTCTTGGCCACAGCACCTCATATGTGGATGAAGAAGCGGGAGGCATAATTTATTCTTTAGGCCAACTGGGGGCTGCCGTATGGGCAAGTTGACCCAACTTTCTGATTGGGGTGCCAGATGAGGAAGATAGATTAAGTCCTAAATCTGGAGAAGCCATAAGTGAGAGCATATGCAGGCAGAAGAGTAGAGAGATTGAGAAGACAGAGGAGGACTGGTAGCCAAGAGGGTGAGGACCCAGGTATGCTGCCTGAAGAAACAGCAGACAGGCAGCCTGTTACAGCTTGTGTCTAGATGTCCCCTCAAAGCCTCATGCAGTCATAGGTGGGGCTTTTCAGAGGTGGCTGCATCTAGAATAATGATGCTGGGTTAAGGGTGTGTGATTACTAAATTACTCCACTGATTGGCTTGGCATGGACTAATGGCCTATCCTGAGTGCGAGGGGTAACTACCTAAGGGCATGTAGCTTGGATAGAATGTATGGGACAGAAAGAGGGCTGTTGTGGAGCTTGCTGCTTTGCTGCTTCACTGCTTACTGCCTTTCTGCCTTCTGCCTGCCATGAACTATTTCTTCTTTACATGTCACCCTGCCTTAGAGTCAGCCAACTATGCGCTGAAACCACTACAAACTGTGAGCTACAATAAACATTTCCTCCTTTAACTTTGGGTGTCAGGTATTTTGTTTCAGCAACTAAGACACAGCCTGAAGACATGGTAATTAGTCTACTCAGAATAGAGTTTAGGCCCTGGACAGTATCATCTCACTGTTAATAACAATGTTAATAGCTAGTATTTGTTGAGCACTTATTGAATGTCAGGCATTGTGCTTAGGCCTTGTGATAGTTAACTGTGGTTAAGAAACACCTAGCTGATTGGTTTAGCACAGGTCTGGATGTGTGTGAATGATTGATGTACTGAGGACCAGAAGACCCACCTTGGGTATGGGTGGTGCCAACCACTAGGTTTGTAAGCTGAATGAAATAAAAAAGGAGAGAAGAAGGAAGTCTTGGTTCTACTTCTTTGGACGACTTCCAGTCTTTGCCATCCCCTTTGGATATCCATCTCCAGGCTTCCAGCACAGACTCTTCAGCCTTCCAATGCAGATCCTTCAGCTTCCTGATATGAACTGGCATAGGACTCTGCGGTGAGCTCCAGGCCTTCAACATTTGACTAGATCCTTTGGAACTCCAGTGCATAGATGGCCTATTTGCATTCTTCCACCCTTGACTCTACAGGCAGCTATTGTAAGCCCATCTTGTAAATCCTTATATGTGTCATATTTTGGTTGATACATATATCATCAGCCAAACAGGTCATGAACAGATCTGTTCCTCTCACGAACCCTAGCTGATGCAGGGCTTTTGAGATGGCTGTAACCTAATCATTAGAATCACTCTTTGAGGGATTTACTAATAGCATGGCTTACATTTAACTAGTATGCCTGGGTTTTAAAATATAAAAATAGTACAAACTTGGTCAGTAGATCAGGTTAACTGCTGACCTGATCTCTCTAGGCAGCTTCTGCCCTTCTCGTGAGGCAGGAAAGCAAAGGGCCATTCTGAAGGGTCTTTCCAGCCTACACTGGTGGATACATATTCTTTTTTTCAGTTTTTATTTTTATTACTATGTGTTTGTAGTACATAATGGTAACATTTCTCAAGGGGGGTTGGTAAATGTACAAAACACATCTTAATTCTTTTTTAATCCCCTCCCCCTCCTCTCCCTTCTCCTCCTTCCAATTCTTGGTCTCTCGTCAAAAGCTCTATCTTCCTATTTCCTATTACCCTTTATATTGCTCTTAATTCTTAATGTCATTGTGGTAGACCCAAGAATGGTCCTCAAGATAGCTTGGGTCTAATGTTTGGATCAGTGACTTGTTACCTTATATGGCAAAAGAGATATCATAGGTATGATTCTACTAAGGATTTGGAGATGGGGACTTTATCTTGGATTATCTTAGTGGGTCTCAAGGTGCAACCCTGAGTGTTGTTATAAAAGGGAGGCAAATGAATATTTGACACAAAACGTTGAAAGTCATGTGATGATGGAAGCAGAGAGAGATGTGAAGATGTTACACTGTGCTTCTGGCTTTGAAAATGGGCCACTTGGCCAGGCTGGAAATGCAGCTCCAGAGTCTAAAAAAGACCAAGATAAGGATGTTCCCCATAGATCCTATGGAGGGAGCTTAATCCTATGGAAACTTGGTTTCAGTCCGGTGAAACCGACTTCAGACTTCTGGCCTCCAGAACTGTAAGCAAATAATGTGTGTGTGTGTGTGTGTGTGTGTGTGTGTGTGTGTGTGTGAGTCTCTGAGTTCATAATAATTTGTGAGAATAGTAAATGAGCACAGTTGTCCTTACTAATAGCAGTCCAGCTGAAGCTTAGGTTCCGTGATGTGCTCCTAGTTTCCAAGTTTATAGTCTGAGTTTGAATGTAGGTTTCCTGACTCCAGAACACTGTTGCTAACCATAAACTGCCTTCTGATAATGCTTTGAGGAAGTAGCTGTTGAACTCATTCTGAACATGAGATCAACCTTGGAGGTTTAGAGAATTTCATGACTTAGATGTCAGAGGCCGGCCTGAAGGACAGAGCTGGGATTTGGAACACAGGTGTAGCTCATTCGGATGCATTTGGTAATAATAAACCCTCTTGCCCTTGGCCAGAGCTAAAGTAATTGCTGAGAGTTGGAGGCTTTGTGGGTATCTAGAATTCAGCCCAGGCCACCTGGTGCTGATCTCCGAAGGGACATCAAGGCACCCTCAAACGCTGTCCATAGCAGAGGCAAGGCTGAAGCCATTCATCTTAGTCCAGCGATGTGGCTTAAGAATGTAGGTGGAGAAGTGGTCTGGGCCTGGCAACTTGGCTGCAGCACAGAGCCATGGACACAAGGGTGGGACAGGGAAGTGGCCCTGACTCAGCCAAGCCACACACCAGTCTTGAGCAGCCCACTTTCTGGATTCAGCAGTATCTGGAGACATCAACCAGAGGGCCCTCCTTGCCTGTCAGGCAGACTGAGACACACACCACAGAGGGGTCCCAGGCTACCCACGAACGAGGACTTTCTTGGTCAGCTGTGGTGAGTTTGTGCCAGCATCTCCATTTAAGAGTGGCATAGGACGAGGCTTCCTAGGGCAAGATCATAATGCAAACCGAAGTACAAATACAGACAAGCTTCATCCTATAACAAATTGTGCAAAGCATGGAGTAAGAACCATGGCCCAAATTAACATTTTCTTCTCCGTGTACCACCCATTTCTCTTGGTCATTTCTTCCCGCTTATCACATCTATAAAGCACAATAAGACACCGGCAACCACAAAGACTGATTCCTGGGGGAGTGGAGGAAGGAATGATTCTATCTGCTGGGGGCATCAAAGATCATTCCCACGGGAATATGATTCTGAGCCTTGAACATGAATAGGACCTGTTATGGGGGGAACCGTGTCTTCCAAAATGATATACTAAAGTCCTAACCCCTTGTACTTGTGGATTTGACCTGATTTGGAAATAGAGTCTGCAGACGGAAGCAAGTTGAGATGAGGTCATTAGAGTGGGTCCTTAATGCAGCTGATCCTATAATAAGAGAAAGAATGGCATATGAAGACAGACACACAGACTTGCAAAGGAAGAATGTCAAGGACAACAGAGGCAGAGATGGGAGTAATGCCACTATCAGCCCAGGAGCACTGAGGCTGCCAACACCACCAGAAGTCTCAAGAGGCAAGGAAGTATTCTAGCTCTCAAGGACAAAGTGTGGTCCTGCTCGTACCTTGATTTCAGACTGGCTCCCAGAACTGTGAGAGAGTAAGTTTTCTGTTATTTTTAACCACTGAGTTTGTGCTACTTTGTTCTGGGAGCCCTAGAAAAGTAATACAGGACCAGAGAGCTTATATCTTGAGGTTCCCCATTCTTCTTTTTGTCTCCAGTAGTCCTGTGTCATGGCCGGTCACACCCAGGTTCAAGCTAAAATGGAAGTGGAAATGTGGAGAGATCTATGTGAGCAAGGCAGGAAGGTTTGCATGATACTCGAGGGAGGAATGAATTTGGCTGCAGAGCAGCAGCCATAGTGAATGGGGCTGGAGAGGCAGCCTGAGGCCAGATGGTGACACCTCATTCCTCAGCCAAATACAACTTTGGACTCCCTCTCAGCTCAGCTCTGGACTTCCTCTTCCTCAGCTGGGTAAGGCATGTGAGTCTCACGTAACTTGCCACAAAGACAGCATCAGAACCAACCTCCCTCCTCTCCACACCTTACATACGTACACTGCAAGTTTTTGTTTTGGAGTGTTCTGCTTCCCTTTTGTTGTGAAAAGTGGGTAACCTCTCTGACTTCCACCTATACTTGGAATAACTGGCAAGGCAGATGGTATCAGCAAGATGACTGGCAACATGATAGCTGTTTTCTAGAGTGCTTGGGTTAGTGTAGGAGCCCAGTGCATCTGACCCTGGAACGGTTCGACTCCCAAAGAGTAAGTTTGCAGAGCAGACTTGTGAAGGCATAATCCCTGCTTCATGCCACTTTGGGGTCAGAAGAGAGAAGTGCTGCAGATCCCCAGATTCAGGATTTTAGGGAGCCACAGAACAACAGCTGACCAGAGAACTCACTGTACCACCACCCAGAGAACTCACTGTAGCTCAGAAGGGAGGAGTCAGGGTGGCTGACAAGCCAAAGGGCTCAAAGAAATCCAAAGGTGTGGAGACTAAGCTTTATTCCCTTGAAACCTTAATACTGTGCCTGCACTTGTGTCTATGCAATACCATCCTAGGCAAGGGAGGGCTTGGGTGTAAGATGTGGGAAGGGGAGAGGAACAGCCCTCAAAACCACATCAAGATGGCGGAGGCTAGTGGTTAAAAGAATTAGCACTTTATTCATTCACTCTTTTATTCATGCATTTATTTAACCACCTGGTGAGCAGCCTCTGTGTGCCAGGAAGAGCTCATAGACAGCATGGTAAGGTGGGAGGTCGGACATGGGGATGGATTGGCCTGAGTCTTGCGTGTACAGATTGAGGTTTAATGAATTTGCTCCACGTGAAGTTATCTACAGCACTGAGAGAAATAATTTGCCATTTCAGGTTTATATCCTATTACATAGAACATACCGTCCCAGGTGCACTGACTATAATTCAATTTTTTAAAAAATATTGGAAATAGGGTTGGGGATTTAGCTCAAGCGGTAGAGCATTTCCCTAGCAAGTGCAGGGCCCTGAGTTCGATCCCCAGCACCCAAAAAAAACCAAACCAAAACAAAACAAAAAACTGCAATTATCCTGTGACTAACAGGATAACACTCTGTTTTTAAAACATTGTTAACATGCAAAGATTCAAAACACCATAATTTTTATAATCTCTTTCTGGCATTGCTTTGTTTTTAAATTGTATTAGATTAAAATAAATGAATATGAGTCCCTTTGGGCTTCTAAGGGGGTATGGGACATTGGTGTCACAGGGGTGGCCTGGAGGGAGGTGTTTTGAGGTGTTTCTCCTAATTTTTCATGTTCTCTTCAGCAAGGCCATGCCAAATAAACTTGCCGTCATTAAAACAAGAAGCACAGGGCTTGCTATGAAACTGAGCTCGGGTCCTCCTCTCACTCCACGCAGATTGCTGGTCCCAAACAGCTCTGAGGTAAAATTCTGGAGGTGCCACTGCCCAGAGCTAAATTTTGTTTGGATGCTATACATACGGTGATGAGAGAGAGAGGGAGACAGACTATTCCCACTCCTGGGGCTCTATTGCAGCATAAGAAATATTCACAAAATGACAGGAGGAGTGAGATTTGCCAAGACAGGCCATTGTACAAAGTGATGTGACATAAAGGGGCAGATGGAGCAGGAAAGAAAGATAAGACGAGGGTACTACACTTTTCCATTGTAGATAGACTGACCACAGGGGATTTTCCTGAGCTGTTCAATCTCTGGCAGTGGCTCCAAACACCTACTTAACTTTCTAGTTAAGCCTGTCACATGCCATTGATTTACTTGTTTATTCCTCTGTCTTCCCCAGCTGACTATGAACTCTTCATTAGCAGAAGCCCTTGCTATATACCTTGTGCCTGAGACAAAAGGACTTTCTTATTGGAATTTGCTGAATGAGTACATCGAATAGCACCCTCCACATTCTGCCTGTGTTTCCACCACCAACCAGCTGCAGTTAGTGATTTAGGGAGACCAAGGCAGTGCAGCGGCAGGGAACCTTGACATTCAGCTCAGCGGCAAGCCCACTTCAAAGGGAGATGACTGAAGAGAGACAGTTAATACATGTGCATTAAATTTACCTTAGAAATTAAGGGCAAAAATCCTCCAGTCAAGCACCACTGGGGTTTCCCCAATCATCTAAACATCTGAAAAATAGCCCATAAGACATGGAACATGCACACAATGTGGCTGAGTTTAGCCAGTTGTGGTAATGTCTTAGATAAAAATAGCCATGCTAAGGCCTGATCCCATAGAGAAGACAAAGCCTTCTCAGTTCTGATGTGGGGGAAGGGGATCATTCTCTAAATCCTACTTTTCAACAAAAAATTTTAAAAATATATTCTTTATTTTCCAATCATGAAAGGAATACTGGCTTACTAGAGACCATTTGGAAAGTACAGAAAATTACAAAGTACCTCATCAAATGCTTTGGCATGCTTCCTTCTAGTCTCTCAATACAACTCATGCTGGCAGCAGAGCTGGGAATAAGTAGAAGAGCAGGGAAATGTGGTCGTTTTGGTGTTATTTCATGTACAGTGAATTATCAAAGTAGGGCTTTGCCTTTTTGCGCACACTTTTACTCTTCTCTGATTATGAGAGCAATATATTCTAATTTTGGAATTGATAAGAAAGAAGTTCCTGTCACCTGTATCTCACCACCAAGAGATCGAGACTTAATATTCAGATCCAGTTTTCCAAACCCTGTTTTTTGGGTAAATCAGTAGAGGTGAGGTCTCATTGGGCAGGAAATGTTACATCTTGTGAAATTACGTGAAATTATTTTTTCACTTAGTTTCAAATAAAAATTTCCCCCATACCTAAAAACCTTTTGGAAGTGGAGGATACCAATACAACCACATGTTCTAGAAGGTTAATAATTTTTTAATGCCTTGGGCATTTCTAAAATGTAGAACAATGGGTATAAATGCTGTGACCAACATTTTAGCTAGAAGTTTTTATGTGCGTTTCAGATTATCTCTTCAGGAAAATGAGAATCCATAGCTGTACCTACAAAACTATCATTTTCTCTGTCTATATGTTCAAGCATATGATCTTTAAAACCTCATCTGGGAATTAAAATCTGTACAATTGCTTTGGAAAACTACTTGGCAATATCTGCTGCGTCATATGCTTACCCTTTGACTCAGCAATTTCACTCAGAGATCTATACATAAGAGGATGTAGTTCATATGTCCACAAAAAGATGGGTGCAAAACCATACATAGCTTTATACATAGTTGCTTCAGATTTGAATAACACAATGTTTATTAATTAAAAAAACTTAATAAACGAATTATGGTATAGTCATGAATGGACTACCACCAATATAATCTGAATATTTGTCTCCCCACCACCAAATTCATGTGTTGAAACCTGAACTCCAATGTGATGGTGTTGAGAGGTGAAGCCTTTGAGATTACTACACTTAGAAGTCCTGGAGATCTCTGTTACCCTTTCCGTCAATGAGAACACAGTGAAAAAGTGCCATCTCTGAACCATAAAGCAGATGCTCACCAGACTCCACATCTACTAGTACCTTGATCTCAAATTCCTAACCTCCATAACTGTGAGAAAGAAAGTTCCCTTGTTTATAAGACACCTTCTTTATGGTGTTTTGTTACAAAAGCCCAACCTGGACTAAGATGCTTACCTAATTCGGAATGATGAAATATTGATACTGTAATAAAACGGATAAATCTCTCACAAATTGTTAAGCAAAAAATAAACCCCCCCCACAAAAATGAAGATTGTATGATCTCATTTTTATGAAGTTCAAGAATAGATACAGCTCATCATGGTAGAAATTAGAATATTGGTTTCTTGGGCAGAAGAATATTGGTTTCCTGTGGATAGGAAATGTTTCTGACTAGGAAGGAGTATAATGGTTAATCTTAATTATCAACTTGGTTGGTTTTAGAGACACCTAAGAGATTGGTAAAGCACATTTCTGGGTGTGTGTGGGGGGGTCATCAGGTGTGACTTTTGGAACTGTATCTGGCCCCTTCCTCTCAGACTCTTCGCTTGCTCTCTGCTTCTCAGGTGCCATAAATTGAGCAGCTTTCCTCCACCATAATGATTCTGCTTTGGAGCCAGCCACAGACTGAAACCATGAGTTGAAATAAACCTCTTCACCTGTAAGTTGCTCGTGTCAGGTATTTTGTCCTAGCACAGAAAACTGATCAATCAAGGGACAAGAGGAGATCTTTTAGATTGCTAGAAGTAATTCCGTATTTTGATCTGGGTAGTGATTACATCTGTGTACTCAAATGTGAAAATATGTGAAGCTGTATATTTAAAATTAGTCTAGTTAATTTACTTTACTATATAAGTTTTGCCTAAAACAAAATTCCTCCCAGTGCTAGTATATTATCTCACCAAAGGAGAATTTTAGTCACTTCTGCACATGGTGGGCATTTCTGGGGAGATTTCTGTGGCAGAGTTTTGTGAAATAGAAAGTAACGTGTTATAAAGATTATCCTGTTCCCTGCAGCGTCTTGCCCCTAAGAAAGCCTATGGTATGGCAAAGAGAATGAGGTAGTCAAAGTTTGCATTTGGAGGATGATCCATTCTTTTCCTTGATGTCTTAGAAATACTGACCTTTTGAGGTCAAGCACAACTGTCAGCAAGGGCTCAATATACTCCTTCACTTGACAAATGGGGTTGCCAAGACGGTGGTCAGAGAAATGACTTGTCCACAGCTGGAGTCAGGGCTCACTTGGCTGACCTCTTAAGCTACCGGATGATCCTGTGCTGAGCATCGAACTGGTGCTAGGCCTGGGCCAGGTGAGCATTCAGGAGCTTCTCATTGACAGAACAAAAGGCCAGGAGCCTCACATCTGTTAGAACGTCCACTCTCCAAACACCAGAAAATAACAAGCATGGGTAAAGACACAAAGAAATTAAGGATGCAGGGAAATTTATATTCCCTTGGTGGGAATGTAAAATGGTGCAGCCAATTCAGAAAACAGTGTAGTGGTTCCTCAAAACTTAAAAATAGATAGAGCTATAAAACAATTGAAAGCAGGGCCATGAGGAAATATTTGTGCACCAGTGCAAATACTGCATCATTATTCGAGGTCATTGCCAAGGACTTGGGGAGTAGTGCTAGTTTGGAGGATGGGGAATAAAGAAGTGAAGCATGACCTCCAGAGGGGGTTAAAGACCCTGCATTTCAGTACCCAGTGTCCCCTAAATTGCTATGTCCATTTCCATTCTGGTCCTCAGTCTTCTTATCTGTAAGTGGAAAAGATTGAACTAAGAGTACCAGAAAAATTTTTCTCTGATGGCCTCCAATTCATCAGGGCTACTCTTCTTTTAAGAGTAAGAACTAGGAGCCAGTTCCCACAGTGTCCTATTCCCTCTGTCTGGTCCTGGGAATCATCTGCCTTCGCAATTTTAATCACTGACATTGACATTCTACGTGGCCATCGTTAGTATGTAACCGGCGTCCCTGTGAATCCTTGGTTTTCCTCAGGTTTGAAGTTGCTGCTAGCATTGCAGGGTCCAGAAGTCCATTTTAGAGACATTATCTGTGGCTTAGATAATGGTTAGAGGGATCCTGGCTCCAGGATACATCCATACACCATGACAGCAAACTGGCTTTTAGTACTTTAGAACTTTCTAGATCATTCATAATGAAAGCAGCAGAATCAGAAGTATAATCTGAAAACTGCAGACCAGTACTGGGTGGCTTTGTTATCAGATCTGTGCTGGCACCGGGGTTCCCTGAGATGCATTAATGTCCCATAGTCACTGTCAACTCGCAGAGCCCCATGCTCAGCCTGGGGGTTGTTTTGAGATCTGGCAATTTCCTTTCCTGTCTGGACAGAAGATTAGAACACATGTACAGTTACCATAGTCCAGTAACTCAACAACTAGCCAGCTCCTGGAGTACTCTGTAAATTCTCCTTGTTTTTGTCAACACACTTGAATTATGTGATTTTAGAGTTGATGTTTCCTTTGGAAATATTGCCCTTCTGTCCTTTTTGCTGATGGAGAAACTGAGGCTCACCTGTCTCTAAGGGAGTACATTGGAAGCAAGCACAACTAAACTAGTTTTCCAACTGAATAGCCCTTCTTCCTGGCAAGTGGTTCCCCTTCCCCAACTCTATAATCATCAATTTCCATACCAACAACTCCCCTACCTCTGTCTTTCATATGACAAGTATCAGCCAAAATAATAAATGTACTATGCTAAGAACTAAGTTCTAGTTTAAAACTTAGTGGTAAGCTTTAATATTTATCAAATGCTTTCTCTGAGGCAACCAAGTTGTGGGTTCCTTCTCATAGCCTCACAACCTGTGAGACAGGTCTCATTATTGCTATGAATAATGTTTCATGTGTATATACCACCATTTCTTTTCTTATATATTCGTCTGTTGATGGACATTTAAGTTGTTTCCACCTTTTCATTATTGTGAGTAGTGTCATAATGAATATTGGTATGTGAGTATCTGTTTGAATCCTTACTTTCAATTCCTTTGGATATACACAGTACCTAGGGGTAGAACTGATAGATCCATAGTAATTCCATGTTTAGCTTTCTAAGGAATTGTCATACTGTTTTCCACATCAGCTACACTTATGTTCCCAGTAGCAATTCCCTAGGGTTTCAAATTCTCTGAACCTTCACCAACACATTATTTTCTTTTTTTTTTTTTGCTAGTAGCTGTCCTAATGGATGTGAAGTAACATCTCCTACTTTTGATTTCCATTTCCCTAATATATGTATTTTTCATAGAGGTGGAGACTAAATTACAGTAAAACTAAGGGTCTTACTCAAGATCATACAGCTGCTTAGCTGTAAACCTGGGATACAAACCCAATTCCCTCTGACCAAGTTCCCATGCTTTTAACTGCTTCATTGAATTGCCTCTCTGCAGATTAGAAACGCTTGAAGTGGCTGACTTTATAGCTCAAAATTGTGTTAAACAAGCAGCTATCTTTTGGGTGGAGTATTTCTTAGTCATCCAGAGCTACATGAAAGCATTTGCTTAATGGACACAATAAGATGGTCCCTGTTTTCAAACATCTCTCTAACTTGGGATCAGTATTTCTCAAACTTAAAATGAAGAACAAGTTGTTACTTCTTTGATTTCAAGTTAGCCATATACTGATGTTTTCATAAACCATAATAAAAGTGAGTTCCTAGAAAAATAAAATGAAAAAATGCACTACAAAGCCAAGTATTTTGTTATTTGATGCATTACAAAAATTGCTCTCTCAATAGCTATAAACATTCATTTACATTCAATTTCTGTACTTATAAAGGATCAGTAACAATGTCCAGACAGCAACATTCATAAATTATATGCTGAGGAGCACTATTCTAAAGAAGAGACGTGCATTGAATCTTGAAGAACAAACGTGAGTTGGCACTGTTAATGTGGAATGCCTGGGTCTCTGCAATTTATGTCTCTTTTCTTGAAGAATTAGAATCTAGAACACATGGCACTTTCAGAGATGTGAAGTTTGATTGATAAGAGTTGGTGTAATAGAATTATAGCAAGAATTGGTGTCAGGCATTTCTGGGATCAGATTCCAAAATCTAGCTGAGTGACTTTGAGCAATTAAATTCTTCTCTCTAAACGTATCATCATTATCATACTAAAAGAGGGTACTGGAAAGTCCTATCTTACAGGGATCCTGTTAGGATATAGTGTCACTAAATACACAGATCACTTGACTGAGTGCCCACTCCGTCATAGCCACTTAACCAACATATGGTCACCGCCTTCTCTTTATCTCTGCCAGGGGTATGGCAGAGCTTTGACAGCTTTCAAAAGCTGTAGGTGGAATACCAGACCATAGCAGTCTAAAAATGCATCTTCTCTTCATTGTCATGTGGTTTGGAAGGAGACCAAGTACTCTTCAGCCTCTGTGGTAGCATGTCCTGGTCAGGATAGAGGCGGCACTGAGTTACTGGGCATGCCTTGGGACTCTGCCTCTTCCCAGCGTGCTGTTGTAGTGGGATCATTCAGAATCAGTAAAGTAAGAATGCTGTGAACATGCCATTTTATTTGAAAAAGCTGGGTTTCAGAAGAGCCAAACAAGAGATTTTTATGAAACAAATTCATTGTTTCCCATTATCTCAACTTTACTTCCAAAGAAGCAAACATTCTACCAAAGACTCCAGCTTCATCTTTGAAAATTTGTGAAATCCTAATATCCTGATGTTAAAAACCTTGGGAAAGAAGTCCTGTGGTGGACTTATTATTGTGGTCAACTTGAGCAGGAACATCCAGCTAGACCGAATGGGTGAGGTTCTGGGCGTAAAGGATCCACCTGAGGATTGTTGCCAATGCAACATAAAGGAGAACAGGAGCAGAAGCTAGTTGTTGGCTGGTTCTCCTGAAGGGTACTCGGCTGTTCTCATAGAAGAAGGAGCTCAGGGCCTTGCTGTTGTCGAAGATGGCTGCTGTTGCTTTGGGGGAGCTCTGGTCTTCATCTCTGCTGCAAGCATCGTATCCTGGTTCCAGTAAAGATTTCTTCAGCCATCATCTGCAGACACAGATTTACACGGGACAGTGCTGTGGGCTCCCTGCCCTTGATTGGATCTTTCGAGTCTCCAGTACATAGACAGACATTTGGCACTCTTCCTGCATTTGGCATATGGGTGAATATTGTAACTTATAAATGTCCTGTATTAAATCTGCTCTCTTACAAACCATTGACTCCAGAAAGGTAACTAATACAAGCCCTATCCCTTCCCCTCTCCCTACACCTCTTGGCAAGACTTTTCTTTGGACATAGTGCATGGTAGATATTTAGTTTTTGGATCTAGATTTAAATTCTAAATTTATAACACCAGCTGCCTGACCTTGGAGGAAGCATATGTAAAATGGGCTTAACGCTATAATTCTAGTTCTTTTTCTATTTCCTTTCCTCAAGTGGTAAAAGGTAAATAGGATTGAGGCACAGCCAAATGTTCTGGGACCCATGGCTTAGTGAACCAGGGCTAGTTCTGTTCTCCATCCAGAATCCCAGGATTCCCTCTGGGCAGGTGGATTATAAACTTTTACTGTCTAGAAGGCATACATCAAAGCCTAGGTCAACTGCTTGTACACCTTGTAGTTTTCAATCCTGAAATGTGAGCACAGCTAGAGAGTTTTGTGGGACTGAACAAGGAAATAATTTGTTCATCATTCTTTAAAGGAGCTCTGAACTTCTACAAATAACAAGGAGCCTGTGTTTATCTGGAATTTTTTCTAAAAATTTTATAGCTCAGCAAAGGCCTGGAAAAGAGGGATGGTGAGTGATGGGGACCACATGGCCTTCAGAATGCAGCTGACTTTATGCTTACTCCATGTAGGATGTGTTTCTTCAGTGGGGACTTGGTCTGGCTTTTAAATAAGCCATTGAGAGAGGCCATTTATTGTCCTGAGTCTAGAGAGCGGGCACCCGAGCAGAGCAGTTCTGTGGTGTCCAGCAGTTCTGGCTCTGTGCTCCTGTTCCATAGAGTGCACCTTTACCCTGGCATCGTTCCTCATCGGCCATCTGCACCTTACATGTGCTTGTAAATTCACCGCCTGATCCACTGTTCTTTTCTGTCTTGGTGCCCAAATGCGCTTTTGGTTTCTCCAAAGCCTTGACAGCCTGGCCACCTTGTCTCAGGGTGTCTCGGGCAATAGCCCTTTTGCTTTGACGTTGGCTGTCTGGAGGGACTTTTCCCCACCAGGGCTGGCCTCACGGGCAGCTCTCCACCTTGACTTACCCAGGACCAGCATACCTCTTTCAGGTCAAGTACACAAAGTGGGGCGGGGTTGCAAGGAGAGCTCCTCTCTTGAAATTCACTTAATGAACATATTCAGAATCCTGAGTGTGCTTGTGGTCATGAGAGCATGTACATGGAAAGGGACTGTCCTTTCTATTTTTAAATTAACTGTAGAATGAACTATAGGCATGTATTGAGTTCTTGATTTATCTTGTACTGATCTTGAGCTTTTGAAGAAAAGGGGTAGCTGAAAATGTGCTTTTTTAGTTGGAAGACTGCTAACTTTCCATTCTCTGTACTACAGAAAGAGAGGAAAAGAACCCTGGGCACCTCAGAAAGCCCCCAGTTCCCTTACTATTTACACCAGGAATTTATCACGAAAATAGCACAACTGGTAGAACATATACCACTGGAAAAATGCAAAATAGTCTATATGGGATGCAGGGCTTTATCACCCTTGTTAAGGATCTGTAGGCAAATCTGTTCCCAATACTTCCTACCTTATCACCTTGGGACCTGGGACAATCAAACAAGCAACTGAAGCTCAAGTCCTTCTATAGAAAAGTAAGCTTTGTGCTCAGAGGAATACATGATTCTGGGGAAGACTAGATTTCCAACTTAACTTTTTCACATGTAATAGCACAAAAGAGGTGGGGAGGTTCAAATGTACCTATTCGTATACTTTCACAGAGTTTATTTTTGGATGAACGTGGTTATTTGGCTGTCAAAACATTTTGATGGTGCTATTGGTTATTCAAATAGAAGGATAGGTCCTAGGATGGAGGGGCTATATTAAGATAAGCAGGAGGAGTTTCTCTGTATAAAAAGTAAAAGGGGTTCTCTTAAGGAGAAAGGTTGTATGGTTGCTAACTATGTTTTACATCCTCCGGAGGTGGAAAATCCAGAGGCTTTCAGTCTGGGTCTCTAAGAGGCAGAGCAAAAACTCAGACATGCTAGGTGTCGGCCTTGTGTCATAGTGACAGTTGGGTTATAGGAGAGTCAGGGGAGGAATGAAGCATGAATGTGGCTCACACATTGTTCCACACCAGCGCTGGGCAATTCCCCAGCATGTGTCCATCTCTACCCTCACTTTGACTATATCAGGAAAGGAAGGGGGAAAAGGAGGAAGAAAAAAAATAACGAGCTGGCTGTTTTTAGCTTGAATGAACTAACTTCATGTAAAGAAGCAATACAGTTTGCCCTGAATTTAATTAAATTTCATTAAAATAAAGCACAGTTTCACCCCTCATCGAGTCACATGTTATGAAATCCACACCTACACCTGAACTTTGTGGTGTCTGTGGCCCGTTGTTCCTGACACGCTGGATGGCTGTGCGTGTTCCCACAACACCTTGCGTTTCCCATCACATCCACTTCGGGGTCTGTTCCCCTCCTCTTCTTCCTGAGCTCCGTGGATGCTGAAACGCCAGAGATCATTTTCATGAATTCATGATTTCTGTTCTCCCGCCCTTGGCAGAATGCTCAGTATATGGTGGGTACTTAATAGTTGTTTGTTGAATGAATGCCTGAAAGAAGGAGACAGTGGCAGGAGAAGAGGACCGGTGAGAATGGGAGCAGAAGAATGGGTGATCGATGGCTTCTGGGGACCAAGCATCCGTTGGTTGCGTTGGCACACAGTTGAGCACGGAGAGGCCGGAATCGTGGCAGCAGGATATGAAGACAAGAAAGTTCAAGGGGGACCAGAGGAGGCAAAGAAAAGATGCCCCATTTCCAAATCAAGCCATTAAATGATTCCTTCTGATTGGCTGCCAGCCTGGTGATGGTCTGTGGACTGGAGCAGGCATGGAGAAGAACATCTTGGTGCACAGAGTTTAGAGGTTGGTTTTAAAATTCTCTCTGGAACACAGATGCAGTGTCACCCCTGGGAACGCTACCATCATCCCGAGGTGCTGTGACCCTTTTCTTATCATTTGGAGCTCTTCTTAAGAATGTTCTGCCAATATGAGAAACCAGAAAATCAGGGAAAACCAAAGCCCTCTGCCATTGATCCTAAAGCACCAGGTGAACTCTGTCACTCTCTCTTCCAACATCCTCATTGGTTCCTCGGCCTTTGATTTTTATTTCCGGTCGGCGAGGCTTGTTCAAAGTTTCTCATAGCAGCAGGAGGAATACTTGATGCCCTTCCAGTAGAATGAAGCCTTCCAAGTGGATTAGATCCTGCTCCTTTGCAGATTCTGTTAGGGGAAAAGAAGGAGCATATAAGCACAGGGCAGCACATCTTAGGTGGATGGCAGACAGTTGAGGGCCCCCGGTGGGTGGAGACTTGGTGGGTACGTGCTAAAGCGCAGGGGTGCTGAGAGCCAGGCGCTTGTCCTCTCTCTTCTGCCTTCCTCTTCCTTCTCAGTCTCTTTGTGGCTGGAGCCTTTGTATTCCTGTCTATTTCATTACGAGTTTAAAAATAGGGAAATAATCCTTTGAGCAGTGACATGCTCAGACTCAGTACTGAATAAATGATCGCCATTCCATGCAGTTAACTCTCTTCTTTCTGTTTCTCGCCACTTGTGTTTTTCTGTCTTTAATCTAGGTTTCAGTCAATGGGCAGTTTATGAGGTGATATCCCAGGGATTTGGTTACAAGAGTCTTCCATGTGGCATCTGGAGGGGATGGATGTAGAGTGGCTAGTGGAAGGGTCCAATATGTAGACCGGAAGATAGTTGCTACCTTTGCTGCAGAGGTAGGGGAGAGAGATGTCTGACCCGCATCCCTTAAGGGCCAGTGGCATATGAACGGGCCCTTAAAGTGTGAGTAGCGTCATCTGCCAATCAGGGAAATAGATGTCAAAGGTTACAGTTTCTCAAAGAAACAGCAGAGCACAGTAATTCTGTGACTATAATTTTTAAGAATGAGAACCAAATGGAAAAAAGGGACAAAAGTGTGAGTAAAAGCATGGGAGAACTTTGCCATAGATTTCTGAAGCAGCTTTATTCGTGCTTTGGGGCTTAGAAAAATCCCCACGGAAGTCAGATGTGTGCCAGGACACCAGGCGGGTGGTCTTGCTGCTCAGAGACACGGTGCCCACCCACCCGCACCAGGCGAGAGCTGAGCACAGCCCCTGGGGAAGCCACGAGATTATGTGGAGTCACCCATGTCTGTTCTGAAGCTACACTTCTGAGCACACCGTTGGGCAGGATGTCTTCTTGGCCTGCTGTCTACAGAGCAAGTCTAGGCTTTTCAGCCTGGCAGGGATGCCCTGCGGACCTCTCCAGCATCAATTCTTGTGTACCTTGCATACTGCACTGCATACTCCAATTCTGTGTCACGGGGATGCTGGAGGACACCCAACACACCACCCTCTTGTCCACCTCCATCACTATGTACACCACATTCCTTCTATTTGGATTTCTTTTCTCCTTTTATAAAGTTGTCAGACTCCTATTCATTCATCAAAACCCAGATCAAAGGGTCTTTCCTTTCAACAGCTTTCTCTGAACCAGTCTATTACCACCAAAAGCAGAATTAAGTATTTTGTACCCCGTCTGTTTTATTACTTGGAATATAGTACTATGGTAGCAGTACAATAAAATATACTTATATTCTTTTTTAAATGTGGCCTTCAAGAACATTCAATAAATATTTATTGAGTGCCTACTACGTGCTAGGCTCTCATGACAGAAACTATACGTATTTCTCAGCAACATTTTTATTGCAACCTCAATACTTCCAGAAGCTAATACAAACAAGTTCTCTGGGAGTATAGGATAAATGAACAAAGAAATAAATAAATGAATGAAATGAAAATCACTTCCCCCTAGGCCCTTAAAACTCCCACCCCAAACTCAGTTCCATATAGCATGAAAATATGGGTACTCTAAGCCCCCAGTAAAGGTGTTAACATTCATTTCTGAGATTATCCGGCTGCTTATAATTCAATGTAAGCCAGCGAATCTATGCAGAGGAACTCTCTGGTGGTCACACAGTCTTTCTATTCTGAAATCATGTATTCCTGTGGTCCCAGAGATGGAAATAAAGCGATTGTAGTATGAGTCACCATCCCTGTAGCAGGCCACGAGCTAGATACTTGGCACAGGCTCCATAGTGGGAGGGCTGGCCACAGAGACCTAGCTCACTGCCTGTCTGTGTCCTGGGAAACCTCGAATGAGGCTGCAGCAATTTGGGGTTTTTCTAAAAGTACTCTGCACTAAAGACAATTTTCACAATGGGGTTTGAGGACTAAATAGGCAGCCATATAATCACATTCACTTCTTCTTTGGGAGAGACATAATAAGATCCCATTTTGATTTGATGACCAGTAGTTAGTCCACGTGTTTCCCAAGCCTGCGGCTCTAGTTAGAATATTTCTATAAAAGGTGACTGTGAATCCGTTTGATTGATTTCTTCTAACAAATACACCTGAATGTAGATATCAGAATGAAAGTGGGATCTCTTGAGATGATCTCTAAAAAAAAGCACTTGACTGGGAGTTAAGATACTGGGTGTCAGGTCTCAGCTCTACCGTTCACTGAAGGATGACACTGAGAAAGTCACCCATCTCCTCTGGGAAAAAGGAGAGGCGGCTTACTTTGCAGGCACAGTCTAAGGCGCAAATGAGGCACTAGATCTAAAGTTCTTCACACATTTTAGATAGTAAAGATGACTTTCTTACGTTTCTGACTATTCACAGGTTCTTGGGTTCTTTCTAGTAATGCTGCCTCTGGAGTCCCCTTGAAAGTGACTGTCAAGAGTCACATGTAAAATGGCAATATTACAGCTCTCGTTCTTGATGATGATCTGGGGCACTTCTGTCGATGCCTGTGATTTGCTGGAAACCATGGTGATTCATTCTGTATTTTGCCATCATGGTGACTTTTGGGGCTAAGTTACAGCTTCAAGGAGTGAGGGGTACATGTCTGGCCAGGGGAACGTCCAACTGTTGAAGATCCTGCCTCTCTGCCTAAATATTGATCCAGTCCAACTCCACCAAGTCTCTCACCATCCTCATTGCTTTCCAGGTGCCCAATGAGTAACACACCCCCTCCTGGGCTCAATCTGGAATCAGTCCAGAACCCATACAAAAGCTTCAGTGGCCGGAGAGCCAAAACTGTCCACTTCCATTGCTGATAAGGCTGCGCAGATGAAGTTGAGGAAGTAGGTTGGTGTGAGATCCTGATAGAATGTCTAAGTTCCTCTCTCTCAGTCTGGGCTTACAGCATCCACCCGAGGCCAGCTTGGCTTTACAGAACAGATGGACTTACCGGCACTGTTGCTGCTTTCCTTTGGTTAAGTGGAGAGAGAAATGGAAAGGGACCTAACCTGATTATCTTAAGGGATCTGAGATAATTAACCCCATTTAATGGAGGCCAATGGCTGTAGCCCACCAGCGAGGTGACAGGCCCCAGCACCTCTCAGGTGGAGCGAGACGTAATTGAAAAGGGACACAAGTATGCATGGAGGCCCACACCTACCAGGAGTGAGATTTGTTGGCCCTGCCCTTGTATCCAGCTTCTCTTCCGAGCTGTCCCCTCTGCAGAAAGGGAGGAAGCATTCTGCAGCCACTTACTCAGTCTGGATGAGTTTGAAACTTTCTGGACCTGATTCTGTCCAGCTTGGGTTGATGTTTTGGTTTTAGTTCTTGATGGGACTTTCTTTTTTTTTTTTTTTTTTTCTCCTATAAGAGTTAAATACTTTATTTATTTTTAATTTTTATTTTATTGGTATATTTTAGACATACATAATGATCATATTCCTCATAGAGAATTTGTACTTGTGCATGATATGTCTTGCTTCTTCTTTCCCATTCCCCTTCCCTCCCTTTAACCCTTTTCCCCTCCTTTGTTTCCTTTTTCCTCCTTTCCTTTACCCCTCCCCTCTCTGTTGTTCCCCTTCCCATTTGCACGTTTTCTTCCCATTTCCCACCAGTATCTATTAGACATTTTGGTCGTTTTTCACACTTTCGTTTTCTCACACCAGAGAAACAATGTGGTATTTAAACATGTGTGTCTGATTTGTTTCACTTAAGAGTATGATCTCAAGGTGCATCCACTTACTTAGAAATGTCTCAAGCTTATCCTTCTTTATGGCAGAGGAGTACTCCATTGTATAAAAAATCCACAATTTCTTTATCCATTCATCAGTTGATGGGCATTTGGGCTGTTTCCAAGTTTTAGCTATTATAAACTGTGCCGCTATAAACATGGGTGTTCATATATCATTGTGGTATGATGCTGGGAAGATACCAAGAAGGGGAATAGCTGGGTCAGATGGAACCTCTACTCTTAGTTTTTTGAAGAATGTCCACACTGATTTTCCACAGTGGTTGCTCCAGTCTACATTCCTTGATGGGACTTTCAAGTGTTTCTTGGCTTTACTCTCATGCAGAGGGCCAATTCCCAGTCCACCCCTTCTCCGAGCTGTTGACTCCAGCTCCCCATGTCATGCCAATTCAAAACTGTTCAGAGTCCAAGCTGGCTGTCAAATACCAAGGCCAGGAGAAGCTAGAACAACAACAGAGATCATGGAGTCACCTGGTCTTGCACAGTGCGTGGTGGGAGCCGGGTCAGCAGGAGAGGACGACACTTTCCACACTGCAGGTCCAGTCCAGTGTGCTGCTCAGCTTCCTCCTGAACGGAGGACTTTGGACCCTGTTTAAAACAAAGAAGAGAGAGGTCACAAGTCTCTGTGGTGACTCAATGCTGCGCACAGTGATTTCTTCAATTATTTAGAATTGTTGTTTTCCAGGAAGAGCAGCGAGTGTTCAGCAAGACAACACCGACTCTTTAAAAGGTGATGTCAAAACCAAACCTGCGTTTTCCCGGGATTAGGTCATCAGCGTGCAGTGGGGATCCTTATGGTTCCCCTCACCCCCATGTCAAGCAGTTGGCAGATTCTAGTTCATTTTGCATTTCATGATAGTTTTTTCAATGGGGTAAATAGAAGCCTCCAGAGGTGACAAGTTTTTTGAGGGTAATTTTGCCTTTTGCTAAAATCTGACCAAAACCTTTTGCTAAATGTCCTTGATGGAGAGAAGAGATGGAAAATGTGAGCAGAAAGTGGGTAGGGCATCTCAGAGATGGGCAAAGTTCTTAGCCCACGCTCATGCTCTGCTGAGTTTTTATCTCTGGGAAAATGAGGGAACCTTCAAGAGGTTAGCTGCTTGGTGTACAGAAGGTCAGATTCTGGACCCTGGTGTGGCAAAGCGTTCCACATCCCCACTAGTATCACGGAAGCAGTTGGAGTTGCTTCACATTGAGACAGCAAAGATGTTCGCGGTGACCGTGACGGGCTGGAGAGAACCCTCCTCTTTGGGGGCACCCAGGAAAGCCCTTGGATTCTGAGCCTGGATTTCTTGAAAGCCTAGTAAGATGACAGATCTGAGTCACATTTAATTTGATTTAAAGAAAAAGACAGAAACGTGTTATTCCTTAGACACGTGAAGATACAAATTGAGATTCACACTTACGTATATAAAATAAGTTGAACCCTTAAAATTAGCTACTTCTACAAAAGTCTTCCATTGGACTGTAATAAAAATGAGTTTGAGATTTAGTCCTTTCTTCATAAGGATGTTTATGTAATACATCACTACACAATTCAAGCAAACGTGGGGGTGTCTTGACTGGAGTTGTTGGGACTCAGAGCTCTTCTTTTGGCTTCTCCTTCACAGTGACTGACTTAAAAATGACCCTATGAAGTTGCAGAGCTCTGATGGTCAGCTTGGAGCCATGCCACAGGCCACCCACCTGGTTTCACAGGTATGTAAAACCTGAGACGTCAAATAGCTAGCAACTTTGGGGTCCCACCAAAATTTCCTAACACTCCATTTAAGGTCCTCTGTGATGTGGCCAGCTCCCTTCTCTCAGCCCCACCTTCTGCCCTTTGCACACAAATTTGCTTTCTGAGAGGTTTCTCTGGGCTCCACCTTAGTGCCTGGTGCAGAATAGGTATCAAGTAAAGATCAAGTAAACAGTGTAATATGTATTGTATAATAGGAGCTATCTTGTAACCCAAATAATGCAGAAAAAGACAGTAAAACGTTTGGTGATGTGGAGAAAGAGAGAACATATTAAGTATGTAATTTTTTCTCTCAGTTTAGAATGTTTTCTACGTAGTTCTTCCTACAGTTGATGTTTAACACATGGGAAGTACTTGTATCTTTCATTTTCCTTTTTCAGCCTCACTGGACGTGTGTGCGTGTGCATGTGCACACACACACACACACACACACACACACATTGTGTTTGAAGCCAGTTGAGACAGAGAGAAGTCAGACAGATGGACATCAAGATAACTGTTTTTTGCTAGTAATGCTGATCAGAGAATATGGCTTGAACAGACTTCCTCCTTCTCGTTCCCAGACATAGACTTTGGAAAGAGCTGGTTTAGTGCAAGAAACTGGCTTACTTATCCAGCCAGCTTTGTGAAAGGAAACAAGCCCAGTTCATACCTGAGGTTTCAGGATAAAAAGAGAGAGAGTTGGGTTTCCAGAGCTGCCTCTGCCCTGGGTGTACTTCAACTTGGAAACAGGACCAAAGCAACCACACACACACACACACACACACACATGCACACATGTGTGCGTGCTTGCACACACACACACACACACAGAGCTAGTAAAAGCCTGCGACTGCTCAGAAAAGTCTTTTCTCCTCTCTGGGGATGGATGTCGGGGGTGGGCAGTACAAGATAAAAGGTAGAACTTCTTCCTAATATTTATGAATGGATGGTAGCTTCCGGTTTATGGAGCAAGGTAGAAAATTCAGGAAGAAGGAGAGTCTCTGAGAGTCATCTGTCACTACACTAAACCCAGCTGCATTCCTAAAAGGCCCTTCATGTCAACCAGACATATTGAATTGTGGTTTTTATGTTTACTGACGGGGAGAACACTTTGCTTCATTTCTCACAGGGTAACCACACTTGGTGCATTCTTCATGATGGCTGGATCCTAGAAAAATGAGATGAAACCAGCCCCCAAGTTATGAGGGCTGTGCTTACAAATGTACGATAAGGTTGTGCACTAAATGCCCTAAAAGAATTTGGCGTCAACTGTAGTGTACCCAATTAAACCTAAGTACACAAAATACATGATATGTATAAATATAAATTAGGAACTGTAAACATATGGGCAGAGAGAAAACACAGCAGTGCAAGGAAAGAAACACAGGGTTAAACAGCCTGTTAGCTCCACAAAAAGCATGAACACTGTTAAACATCGTGACAAAAAAAATTGATCACCCAACTCAGTCCCTCCCTACATAAGGTCCTTTATGTAGGTGAGGGAAGAACCAATAAAAACTGAAGTCTGAGACCTCAAGGGAGATCTTAGCCATGCTGGCCTCACCCACAAGGAATGAAGACAAACAAGGTATTCGAGAAGGTTCAGAAGAAGAAAAATGGTGCCCCAGCCAGCCTTCTTGGTTGCAAGCAACAGTACTTGTCTTGGAAAATAAAGAAAATGTTTGTTCTTCATGAAAGCTTGAAGAAGTATGTTTAGAGAATAAACAGATTTTAAAAACACCTGGAAGTGGGGTTGGGGATTTAGCTCAGTGATTAGAGTGCTTGCCTTGCAAGCACAAGGGCCTGAGTTCGATCCCCAGCACCACAAAAACAAACAAACAAACAAAACAACAAAACAAAACAAAACAAAAAAACACCTGGAAGTCAGACAGCAAGAGGTCTTTAGGCCAGAGCCACATAATACCACTGCTGGACGCCATGCAACACATGACATTTGGCCTTCAGTGCTATTAGATGTTGCTTTGCACCTCCATCACCACCGCCAACACTGGACATTGACAGTGTGCCACAGCAACAACTTGGCTTCTCTTTTGGGATCTCTTACTTCTGGTTCCAGCTCCCTAATGGGTGCGTGTCTTTGGCGCAGTTTAGATTATGTGCCTGTGCTCCAGCTACACGGGCATCAGGAAAACAGGCAATAAGAAGTGGTTCCCCACCTTTCCAGCCCCATCTCCAGCCATCAGAAGGACAGAGGATGATAAACAGCCAACATACATTCAATTAAAAACTAATGGAGCACAAGGCCCTGAGTTCGATCCCCAGCATCCCCCCAAAAAACCAAAACAAGACAAAAAACTAATGGATACATCAGTTATGTGTCTTCAGGAGATTTAACATTCAAATGCCCAAATTATGGGGACCTTAAGTGCCACAAAACCAACAAAAATATTTCTTCAAATCTCAAAGAAAGTGGGATTTATTTAGTTTTAAGGTCATGTTTTGAAAATAGAAACCTAATTTGTCTTCTTATATCGATAAATTATAAGTTACATAGCCCATGCTGCTCCTTTTACTGTTTGCCTGTGCAATTTCCAAAATACAGTATATACATTCTGTAAAGGGCTAGATGCTAACCAGTGAAAGTCACTAAGGGGAAAAAAGGAGAAGAGAAAACTCAGAAAGAAGCAATATTGCAGTTGATTTTTTTGGATCATCCGAGTCAGTTCACATATTATGTAGGTTGCAAGCTAATAATAGATACTATTTGCTGAGTGTTAACTATGTGTCAGATGTTTTGCATGTGTTATCTTTTCCAATCATCCTGGCAACTAGGGTGAACTAGTGTTTATTATCACTCTTTGATGAAAGAGGAAACTAAGGCTCAGAGAATATCAGCTACTTTGGTCAAGGTTATAAAATCAAGCAGTGGGCAGAACTGAGATCTTAACCACCTGTCTCTAACCCAGCGTAGCCTTCCACCGTGCCACGCCTCCTAGTGTTAACACATTTGAACAGACCCAAGTCAGTGTTACTTGGATGGGTGTTGGCTTCCTGCACTGGCACATTCCTTCAAAGATAAAAGCATCGCTCTCATGGGCTTTGTGCCAGCAAGAGTGGGAGTCCCAGCTCCAAACTGAAACTGAGGCTTCATTTCAGGAAGTGGAAATTGGCAGAAAACAGCAAAAAGGGGTCTTGAATTACAAGAGGCAAGCACTGGCTAAGCAAGACTCCTCGGAAAAGCGGTGCCTGGAGGATGCTGGCTTGTGAAACTGCTTTTGGCCAAAGTTGCCTTCACAGCAGATGGAAGCTGATGATCACTCCAGGATAATACGATGCGATTCGCCTTTCTTGATAATTCTCTCTGCCTCTGTGATGTTTCCTTGTCTCTTTTCTAGACCAGCATCAATTTTAGAGATGAAAATGGAAAAAAAAAATTGGTAGACATTTTGCAAATCATAATCATTTTGTCTTGGCATTGGGTCTAAAAAAATACTCACTGCATTGCAATTAAACTGAAACGGCAAATAAACTCCTGAAAATCAGTGATGTTCCCTTCTAAGAACATCAAATACATAAAAAAAACCCCATAGGGTTTTAATACTTTCCATAGAGTACTAACCCTCTTCCCCCAAGAGAATAACATAATTACAAAGCTTCAAAATAATGAAAAAAAACACACACTGGCTATAAGACTAGATCGATCTGACTCGTCTCAGATGTCTTCTATGTATGAACATTTATTTATTGATTTCAATAATATAATCATACCAGAAATCAGTAAATTAAGAAAAGATTTTTTTACTATTTTAACAAATCAAGCATGTTACTCATTTTTTCCCATACAGGAATATGGTATATCTAGCTTTATTCCTTTAACCTTGCGTCATAGACAGTTTACCATCGATGCATAATATTTAAATTATAATTTTATTTGTAGTGTCAAATTCAGTGGAGGGCCTACGGCATAATTTATTTAATTGTTTTTTTTATCTGATGACTTTAAAGTTGATTCTAGATTTTCACTATTATGAAAGATGACAAATTTATTTTTGCATGTAATTTCTTCCACCCTGGCCTTACTCCTATAGAGAACTACTTCCTTAAAATAAACTTCCTGGGGTTCAGTCACAGGGTCTAATGAAATAAACTGTTTTGTGTTCTTTATGGATTATAAAATGGCTTTCCAAAGTTGTTATCAATTTACACTGCCACTGGCACCATTTTCCTAAGCCAGACCCTCCTTTTTTACTACAAACTTAGCAGTATATTATTTCTTTTAAATTAGAATTCTTAAAGAAGATTTCTCTAATGAAGTGGAAGAATGGCTAAAAACCAGCACTCAGCTATTGTGTGAACTCTTGGAGACTATGAAATCATAGTGATAAAATTGGAGATGTCAGGCTCCTTTTTAGTTTGATCTGTCCCTTGGTAGCGGGTGTTGGATTGTTACCCACACACCAGAGCTTTAGGGACACAAGGGAGTGAAATGTGTTTGTCAGACATGTCAGTCACAGTTCCCAGAAGACATGGCCACAGAATGCGGACGAGGCTGGAATTCAAAGGCCTGGCTGCTTGCCTGGTGCCCCCCGCATGGCCGGGGACCCGTGAGAGGAGGGCCATCTCCTGGGGAGGCTACAGAGCCTTTCTGGGCTCGAGGACTTTGCTTGAACACCTGGAATCCAAATTCCCTGCACGGCTGAGGCGGAATAAACAAATGTACCCCAGGGCTGCTTTCTACTGTTTCATTCTCTGAATGTGCCATTTTTAAAGCTAAAATATATTCTGCTAAAATGACACCGGCTGCACAAATTGCCAGGACATCAGAAACCATGGAGTACAACACTCTCTTATTTAAAGAGATGAAAACTGAAGCTCAGGGAGTAGGAGGCTCTCACACCTCAGTTTCCTCACTCCCAGCACAGTGGTAACCCTCACTTCACACACTATTCTAGCCATGAAATGTCTTTTGTGAAAGCTAATTCAGAACTGCCTTGCTAAGTTAATCTGTCAGTAAGATCATCCTTAATACTAATGATTGCTACTGGTGTATCAAGCAATACTTGCAACACATGCACAGAGAGATTGTGGGCATTAATTTCACAATTTTTGTATAGTTCAGTTATTATGATAAGCAGCATTTATTTAATGCTTACCCTATGCCAAACTCCATTCCAAGTGTTCTGCATTACTTCATTTGTTTCAACAGTTTTCTAGAACTTGTTTTTTCATCACCCATATTTTACAGAAAGGTAAGCCGAGAGCAATTTCATAAAGAGTATATTAATCAATATAGGTTAAGTTAGGCTGTAGTAACAAATAACCCCAGGTTGACTCACAATAATGAGGATTTATTTCTTGCTCATGTTATATGTGAATCACAAGTTAATGATACTTCTTTCTCTGAGACCCATACTGAAGGAATTGCCCTTCTCTCTGATCCAGCTGTGTCCTAGTGAACCTAGGAATACTGCAAAGGTAGAACATGCAGCAGCTTTTAAAGCTGCGGATTGAGAAGGGACACATGTTACTTCCTCTGATTTCACTGCCTACAACCAATGACTCAGCCAAGTCTGACATGAATGAGGCAGGTAATAAGATTCTTCATCAAGGAAAGCCCAGTCGATAAACTGTAAATACAACCTGTCATTGGCAATAATTTAGTCAAAGTCTCATATTAACCCATTTATGCCAAAGGTTGCAAAGTTTTGAATTTTTGCACGAAACTCATACATGTTATCTAGAAAAATTGAAGGAACAAGACTATGAAGAGAAAATTTTTTATTTCATCCCATTGTTAAGTTCTGTTCCAAAAATAGAGCACTAGGCATAAAAGGATTAAGTAAATTCTGGAGGCAGGAAGTGAACTCAGTATGGCACAGTGAAACCGTCAGCGTCACTCTCAGTGATCATATGCTAGAAAATGTCCTGGAATCCAAGTTGAACCTCAGGTCTCTTCTTTTGCTTCTCTGAAAAAGTACCATTATGCAGGTCAAGCATGCACCCATAGAGTTTACAGTAACTAATTCACAGCACTCACAAATGTCTCCTCTATTGGAGCATTACCACATTATTGGCATGCCTATGCTGTACGGGAAGGGGAAGAGCTCTCCCGTAATGCTTCCATGCATGATGATTTCTTTAAAGTCCTCATAGACTACTAAAGAATTTGAGACTTGAGAGGATGGCAAGCCCAGAGAGTGCCAGGCCGATATTCTCATGGCAGAATCCTAGCAGGAGGCTGCGCAGACTCTCGCATGTACATCTGACACCTGCCCTGGGAAAGGCTGCTCCCTTTACGGACAGCACAGCTGTTGGAAGAACCCACTTTGCATTGAATCTTCCATCCACAGCTTCCCTTCTAGAGACTGCATTTGTAGTCCTGTATCTGTCTCTCTCTCTCTCTTTCTATGTATATATATATAGTGATATAGTTAGATAAATAGACATATATATTATAGATATAAATATATAATTTACTAAAAACATTTCAATATACTATAAGCCTAGTATATAATGTATATCCATTTATAGTATATATATTTATATATATTACATATTTATAATACCTACATTATATCATATATATTATACATTATATAATAGTACATATAAACCACATTTAATTATACATATTGCATATATATGTATATGTAAATATGTACACATATATACATATATCCCAGCTTTTATTTTAATGTGGGATTATGATCTTCCAGGTTTTAACTTCTCTAGCCTCAAACGACTCAATTTTTTCCTAATATTCAATTTTTTAATCTGAGATCATAGTAATTGCTATTTACAAGTATAGGCTTGTCTATCTCTAATACAAAAGGAGGTTTGTAAAACACTATTAATCCTCCTTTTCTTTCTCCTAGTGGAGTTGTAGCTCCCATAATAGGAATGCATTCGAGTTAATATGATATCATGATCTTTTCTGTGGTGAATTAAATTTATTTAGCAAATTTCCATCAATACAAATGAAATTTGATGTTTAAAATTCTCAGAAATGCTGCTGAGAGGCAAAATAAGAATATTCCCAAATTCTTTAATATATGCTGTAGAAATTGTTACAGAATAAAAATTATCTTACTGTTTTGGTAAGTACGATGGTTTTGCCTTGGATCTCATTATTTTAACAGTCAGTTTATATTCAAATATAGAATATATATGGTTTGTTTATCTTTGGCAAGTGTTTGACAAATTTTGTTTATAAATTAATCTTTAATTTGGGAGATTTTTAATAAGTAGACAAGGTCAAGCCAGAAACGGAGATATTTAATAGACTTTAAAATAATGTACTTTTTACCTTATATAAGCTCTGTGGGGAAGGACTGTCTTTCTTTTTCATCACTAACCCCTCAGTGGTTGTTACAATGTGTGTGGTACACAATAGGTACCCAATAAGTATTTGCTGAGTTAACAAGATAAAAGCAGTGGAGACCACAGTACTGTACATGGCCATGCTGTATGTTTCACTTTTGAGCACATACAGCACGTACGGCACAGATTGCTTCATGTGATCCGTGCAAGGACAATTTGTTCCAATACTTTTTAGACTTTTCCCAACATAATTAGAAAATAAGTAATGGTTCAATAAATAGAAAAAAGAAAGAGCACAAATTGTTGCCACTGGTCTAAAGGAAATAGCAGTAGAGTGAAGGAAAAGAGATCTCTTTATGGGCTAAAGACTAGCAAAACTTAGTGAATAATTGGAGCGGTGTGAAGACTAGGGAAAAAGAGCTTGGAGTCTAAAACAACTTTAGGAGTTTCTGACCGGAGTGTGAGTAGATGGTTCACAGCCCACAGGACAAATCTAATGTACTCTGGTTTTGTAAATAAAGTTGTATTGGAAAACAACCACACATACTCATTTCCATATTGCCTATTATTGTTTTGATGCCACAATTGAAGAGTTGGGTAGTTGTGACAGAAAGCATATGGCCCACAGAGACAAAAAACAAAAAAAATCACTACTTGTATCTTCGTAGAAAAATGTTTGCTGAAACTTACTCTAATGAATATACAGTTGAGAGGGCAGATATAGGAAGCAAAGAGCTTCAGTTCATTAATATGCTGAGCTTCTGGTGTCTGAAGAGCATACCAGAGAAGATGTTCAGCAGAAAGTTGTAGATTCAAGCCTGATTCAAGCCTCGTGTGACACTATGGCTGAATTTATAGGTTTACTAGATTGTGGGCAAGCTGTGGCTTTGTCTGCTATGTTGAAACAACACAGTGGCTGAGAATCTAAAATAAGGATATCACTGGTGATACTTAGCTTAGGAGGTGAGTCAGGGGTGTTTGATTATATGCTGCATAAGCAGATGAGAAAGGCAGGGAGGGGTCAAGTATTAGCTTCTTCCAGAGGAAGCAGGGGACCACTGAGCGCCAAAGTTTGCCAAGGAAGAGTCTTCTTGCTACCACCACTTTGCTTCATCATGACGGATTCTGCTACAAGTCTCCATGGTAGGTTGGTTCCAAGGTAGCCACTGCCAAACTAAAACTGGAAGTGCCCTATCCAGCTTCCAAGGCTGTTTTGCCAGCCCAGCCACAGAACAAATCACGTTGGTTCATTTTTGAGCGGGGGGAGAAGGTTAAATGTTGGTGAGAGTGCTAAAATAATCCTAGTGCTAGAGATATAAAACTTTTCTCTAGCTGTAGGACTAAGCTTAGCAAAAGAGTTCACGTGCTTTCACAACTATTAAGTGATTTTTTTCTGTACTGCACATGGCACAGATTGTTCCATCCGATCAGTGTAAGGACAGTTTGTTCCAATAGTTTTTAGATTTTTTTCCAACATGCCGTTGAATCCTCTTAATTCCGGAATGATTCATTTTCATTTCCTCTTTTGCCAGCTAGGGGAAGTAGCAATCCATTTTTCTTATCCTTGGCAAATGTTGCAAGGACAGACACTCTGAATGAAGTGGAGAGTGTGCAACCATATGGACAGAGAGCTCCTGGACGGAAGACCTTGGGGCTTCTACAATGGTGACTGACAGAAATGGACACTCAGGATATTGAATAAGAGGTTTCTCCAAAAATACTTTAAATACCCTGGTGTATACATTTTCTGTGTTAGCCTTCCATCACTGTGACAAAACATCTGAGAAAAATCACCTTAAAGGAGGAATGATTTATTTGGGCTCACAGTTTCAGAAGTTTTAGTTCATGGTTAGCTGGATCCATTGCTTTTAAGCCTCGGGTGAGGCAACAGCATTATGATTAAATGGCATGACAGAGGGAACCTGCTTGCCTCATAGCACCCAGGAAACAGAGAAGGAAAGAGCCAGAGAGTTACAGGCCAAGGACAGTATACAGCCTCTATGGCCATGTCATTATGACCTATTCTGTTCAATTAGGCCCTCCCTCTGAAGTTTTTATCACCTCAAATTAATGTCATCAAATTATGAATCCATCAATGGGTGGTGATACAATCGCCTTCCAAAAGTCCATCAGCTGGCAACCCAGTCCCCAGCACGTGGCCTTTGGGCCACATTTTAGATCTAAACCATAACACTTGCTAATATAGTAACCTGTACAATGCACATCAGTGGTTTTAAAGGAGCAAGATTATCGGCAACTGTGCTAAGACTTTTCTATTCCTTTTTGTTTTTTGTTTTTTTCATTAGTTACTGGAGATAATAAGTTTCACAAATGATGTTAATTTTATATTTTTATAGGGGTGAGAAAAAAATAGAATAACCACCTGTTAGGTATTCCACATATGGAATAGTAGATATGGGAAGCCCTACTTATCTCCTGTACCTATTCCAATACACATTATTGAGTTGTGTTTCTGGAAAGGTAGTTTAAGAGTGTATTTGAATTTTTCTAGTTCCAACAGAGGCTATTATGCTAAATACTGCATAGTACTGTGAAAATGGGTAGAATGAAAGAAGGAAATGTAAAACTATGGTCAGATTTTTGCTCAGAATGTAATTTTTTATTTTTGTACCCCATTAAAAAATTCTTAGATTGTCTTTTTAAGGATGAATTTCCATACATCCTTTTTTGAGTTTTATGTGATGTCTGTGTATGGCCAGTGTATATATGAAGGTCAGGATGTGTGTCAAAATAGGTACGTGTGTCTGTGCATTCATGCATGGCTGGAATAAACTGTGTGCATGTGTGTTTGTGTGTGGATAAGTGTAAGTATATTTTTCTTGTGGATGTGCTGGTTTGATGGAGGGAGCTCTTAGATCCCACAAGAGGCACATGCCTAATAGGCAGGATCTTTGTTAAGTTTTTCAGCACATCCATTTGCAGAATTAAAGGGTACAGGCACTAGGATAACCACAGAACCCAACACGAACTATTCTGGGGCTCCTTCAAAGACCTTTAATTTACTATTGTATTTAAAGACAATATATAGGCTTGCATAGTTTTATGTGCATATGCTCATGTGGTCAGTGGCCTTGGGAGACAGACTATCACCTGTTTGGGATCAGCTCAAAGGTCGAGCTAGTATCCACCAAACCTTAGTTGAATAAAACATTGTATTAGAGAGTTTTTGTTTGTCTGTTTGTTTTCCTCCTGGCTCACTCTTGGCCCAGACTCAAAACAAACTTTGCTGCCTTTCTGCCTGCTGCGCTTAATTTTCTGTGGTACCTAAAATGCTGGATTTTTAGCCTCTTTCGTTTGGCTGCGGTTTGGCTTCTTCTGTCCAATTCAGCGTTCAAGTTTCCTCTGTGTGCAGGACTCAGAAATGTTTCACTTGAGAGTTTAAATTTCATGATTTTAATTATTCACATCGTCTAAACTTGGCTTTGAAATCGACCATATCAGGCATGACAATTCACCCAAGAGTCTGAAATGGAATAAAGAAAGCAGAGATGAGGAGACATCTGGTGCCAAACCACCCCAGTGAGGTGCCCATATGTTTAAGGAGGGGCCTGCAGAGGAAGAGGGGGCTTGGGAAGAGGCGAAAACTAACTTTTATGAAGCACCTACAGTAAGATAAACACTAAATTCATCTTTAACCCCTCTACCCTCCCAGGAATCCTGTTGGATGTACAGATTTCCTAAATTACTTTTCTCTTACTGCATGTATTTTCACACATCTGTGCTCTAGTGTAGATGTAGTAGCTGAAAAGGGCTAATAAGAAATACTTTCTGTAATACTTGAGTTTACCTAGAAAAATTGCTCTGCTTATCTCTGATACTGTTGTCTCTCTGGGTGTTCTCCGTGTCCCATTATTAACCTGGCTTTATGAACTGAAATTAAAAACTGCAATTCATGTTTTTGGCCACCAGTAGTTCATGGATCAGTAGTTTCCTACCTGAACCATGTGGGTTCTTTCTATAAGGAAGCATCCACCTAAGGCTAAGAAGTCTATGATGTCAGGTACAGAAAGCGCCTTTAAGCACATTGATCTCAAACTATCTATTTAGGAGTGATGAAGTTACTCCAGTCCCTTAAAGATCCAGGCTTTTCTATTTTTATCTGTCTTGAGCTTTCTTTGTAACTCTCCCTTAGTAAAGCCATGTGCTAGGCAGGAACCAAGGATGAGATCTTTTGCGTAGAGGGAGTAGATGCACATAAACATTATTTGATTATAAAGGCATATGTGTGAAAATACTGGAAAGAAAATGCAAAAAAGTAGTAAAATCCATGCATCACCTATCAGCCCAAAATAACTCTTCTAACTTTTTGGGGTCCCCCCTTCCCTTCCCTTCCTTCCTCCCTTCTTCCCTCTCTCTCTCTCCCCCCCCCTTCCTTTTTCCCCTCCACCTCCCCTTCTCCCTCTCTTTCTCCCCTCTGTTTTGTCTCTTGTTCTTTTCTCCCTACTGTTAAAAAATCATAATGCCACTATTGTCTTAGATAAAAAAAAAAACTCTGAAGTACAATCACAAAGCAAATTTAATGCATCTCTTCTGCTATCTCTCTAGAGTTAAATAGGCACAGTTTTTCCCTGGCCTTACATGAAAAACTGGACAGCCCCATGACTTTTCTGAACCCTTCTAACTGATAAGAGATCCACTTTTCAGCAAATGCAATCACAATTCACTTCTTCCTCTAGGCTGGCTGCCAGAGGAATGCCTAAGGAAGGTAAATGGGGTATGGTTGTCTTTCATTTAGTTTTTGCTCTCCTCCCTCACTACTTGTCCATTTCTGGCCTCTCCAGGGTTGGAGTCGGAAGAGGAGCTGGATGTCTCTCGTGTGTCAGACACTGCAGGCTTCCTCCTCCCTGGATCAAGAAGGTATTGAAAGCCAGCATGCTCATTGACCTTTGATGTGTTCACAGGATGCTCTTGCCTTCCCAGACCTTGTATCTGCAGTTATCTGGGTGTTGGCAGTGCACTGACCTTCTCCAGCTCCTGGTTGCTCTTTATTCAGCCACTGGTCATCCAACATTACTTTTAGCTTATCTCTAGGGAGTCCTGACACCCTCCAGGAATCCTATTGCACAGGACTCAAACCCCACACGGCTTCTCTCTCACCCCTTCATGACATCTCATCTGATCCATTAAAAGCACACATCCTCCACTCCTGCCTGAGAGCTTACCACCTAGCACAACTGTCTTGTCCTCACACCCACCATTGGAACAGTACACAGTGGGACCTTGCCACTGAGATTGAGATCTCTACTGTGTGACTCTCAAATACAAAGAACTTACATTAGATTTTCTGAGTGGTCCTGTTGAAAACTTCTCAATAGGTAAGAAATCTGTTTCGGGTACCACCATCCTGAAAATACACACACACACAGTCTTAAACACTTTGTGGGTACACAGGAAGAGAATTCACATCATAGCAAGAGTTATTTCCAAAAAATTTCCCCATTCCTATTTCTTAATTTCCAAAATTGGATCTTTCTGTAGTCTAGAGGTAGACAGGGATTAAGAATCATGTAAACATTTTCTTTCTCTTTTTCTCTTTCTCTCTTTCTCTTTATCTCTTTCTCTTTCTGTTTTCCTCTTATTCTTCCCCTTTCTCCTTCCTTCCTCTCCCAGTAGTAAGGATTGCACCCAGGGCCGTCACACTGAGCTCCACTCCCTCCTCCTTTTTTTTTGAGACAGGGTCTTGCCAACTCACTGAGTTGTCAAGCTGGGGTCAAACTTGCAGTACTCCTACCTCAGCTTCCCAGAGTGTCATGTAACCTGTTATGGTTTGTGTCCAGATGTCCCCTGCAAGCCTCATGTGGTCATAGGTGGGGCTTTTCCAGAGGTGACTGGATCTAGAATGTGTGGCTGAGTCATGGTGCAATGCTAGGACTAAGAGTGTGAGTGCTATGCATCCTAAGGTTGGGTAGCCTGGGTACAATATAAGGGACAGAAAGAGGCTTGTTACTAGTTACTTGTAGTTTGTCAGTTGCTTGATTTTGCTGTCTTCTGCCTGCCATGAACTGTTTCTCCTCTACAGTGGCCCTCTGCCATGCCACCCTGCTTTGGAGCCAGCTGACTATGGACTGAAACCTCTACGAACTGTAAGCCAAATAAACCTTTCCCTTTTTAACTTTGGGTGTTAGGTATTTTGTCTCAGCAACAAGAAAAGTAACTACAACACAACCTTTTTATTTTGATCTGGTATCTCATTTGGGATGTTGTATCTGTCTAGTCTTGGTATGACTGAAACTTGTGATTTAATGTCACTATCAGCTTTTCTAATCTTTATTTTCAGATATGACTTACCTTAAGAATGATCCCACATCATTATTCTTGCAAATATGGTATTTAGAGGTGTTTTGGAGCTTGTTGTATTGTTTCCTGTGAATAAATTTGTATGAATTTCTGACGGTTTCCTCATTGTGAATTCCCAGAAGTTGCATTATTGGTTAAGAGTGCTTTGGAGGACTTCTTAATTCATCTTACTGAATTCCCTTCCAGTAAGATTTTGCAAATTATTTGACTCCACAAACTATGTAGAGTCCATTTTCACCTATATTGGTTGTTATTATCCCTCCTTCTATCAATTTGATTGTTAAAAATAGTCCCCTAACCATTTGATTACTAGCAGACTGAATATTTACCAAATGTTTGTTATCCAAGTGCCTTTCTTCCACTTTGAAATAGGTGCTTATTGCTTTGGGCCACATTTACATCGGGTCATGTTTAGAAGTGAGACCTTTATGGACAGATATGTCTGTGTTGGTACTTGGTTAGGATATGTTGATACATAGCTGCAACTGTGGTTGGTTGTGACAATGGGTGTTAGAGATTTTTTAAAGAATTTATCAGTGTATTTAAATATATATTAAAAAGTGTTATACCCTTGTTCAGATCTGTTAAGCATGCTTCTGTTATTTTGGATGTCTACTTTTATATTTTTGTGTGTAAAAATTATTTGTGATTAGTAAAACTATAATTTTATTTTATATTCATTTTATATTTGGAAATTATCTATACTTTGAATATAAATGAAATATGTATTATAATTTTAATTTTTCATAATTGCTTTATTTCCACATAGATCTATAAAATACATAGAATTTGAATTAGTAGGTATGAGATGAGAATCAAGCAATTGTTTATTTTTCCCATATTTTAGCCACTTTTGTCAATATCATTTAGTGAATATTATACTTTTTCTGCACTGAATTTTGTTACTTCCATTATCATTATAAGCTTCTACCTTCTTTTATAATTATTCTAGAACTTTCTGTCTGTTCTACTGATAGAACTATTCAATCTTGTGAAAATGTGATCCTATTTTAATACTTATACTGTTACATATCTTTTTGTTGGCAAACTTCATGTCATTTTTTTGTTTTAAACATGGTCTTAGCTATTTTGCTTATCTATTAGTCTTTTCTGAGTAACTTTACAACCATTTTCTGAATGTACAAGCCTCACAACTAAAATGGTAAACTTATATATTAATTTAGGAAGATCTTGCGTGCTTGTTTATTTGTCTCACCTAGGAAACTAAAACCACTCTTGATTTTTATAAAATTCTCTTTTGAGTCTTTCTAAAACTTTATGGTTTTATTTGAATAGATCCCACAATGAAGTTAAAGGTACCTGGGGTATATTTCATTTCATTTATTTTATTTTTAATAATTTTTATTTGGGATTATCTTTTGAGAAAATTATAATCGATCATTTTGTATTACGTTTTTTAAATGATATTGCTGTTATACAAAAAGTTACTGATATTTTAAACTTTACTCAGCTAATTTTTTGAGCTTTCTTATTGGACCTAATACTTTTTATGGTTATAGCTTACACCATATAGTCAATCTTCAAAAACTCTTAATTTTATATTTTCCCCTGGTTCTTGCTTTATTTTTCTGATTGTTTCTATTGACTAACACGTCCAGAAAAAAAATGTCCAGGAAAATAATAAATATTAATGTCACTGGCAGGCATCCCTACCCTTTACCTGATATGTAATGCTGCTGGTGTTTTACGGTGAGGCGGGGAAATGCAGATTTGTTTTGGGAGGTACTTGAACATCATTCTAACTACCTCTTTTGAATCTCTTGTGAGAATTATTAGAAAAAATGCGTATCAATGGCCCAGAAATAGAATATACTCTTTTTATGCCACTCAAGTTGTATTTTAGAACCCGAAGAACCTAGGCTTCGGGTTCAGGGCAGCAGGAGTTTAATGCTTTTTCAAATCCGTGGGTAGGCAATTCTCACAAACTCCCACAGATTTTTTTTTTCTTTAAAATGTAGATAATAATATTCCTACACTAGGGAATTAATAAGATGCAGAGTACTTAGGGCAATGTCTAGTAGAATAAGCAATGAATATAGAAGACATCCTATATGCGTGAGCTTTCAAAAATGGGATTGAAAGCATGCAAAATTAATTTTATACAAAGAAAAACTAGACCTTGCTGATGGCCTCTATGGGCTTCAATTTCTACTTCTATTTATTTGCAAACTAGCTGGAAAATTCTGTGTCTCTCTAATCATGACCACAAAAGCCCCCAATTTTTCAGATTCTGTGACGAAGTGGATGTCAGACTAGGCCTGCCCCAGTGGCACTGCTGCAGCGGGAAGAGAAGCCACAGGAAGCCGGAGCAGCAGCAGCAGCTTCCTCAGGGCCCCTCCTCAGCAGCAGCGCTGCGTGTTGCTGCAGTTGTACTGTAATGTTCTACTGCGTGCAATCATACTTCACATTTTTCTTCCAGGTACATTTAAAACATTTGGCTCGCATTTTCCCTGAGCTGTTTTATAAGGGCAGTAACCAAGGCCAGGGTGTGCTCTTGTCAGCAGGCAAAGCACGCAGTGGAGGCTGCCAAAGAGTTTCCTGCTCGGGGCCACCCATCCTTGGCTGCAGGATGCATGGCTGGAGCTCATGGCAACTTGCACAGCACAAGTGCTGGGACTTTCTGTTCTCAGGGCTCATGCTTTGGATTCCATCCTTCAGTCTAGCTGCACCGATCAGTGGAGTCTATAGTGTTTGCACTTGTTTGGGACCAGCTCAGAACACATGTCACAGCAGTGGGCCAAGGCCTAGCTCTGAGGCTTGGAGCTGGGAAAACGCTCTTTAGCAACTAAGCAAGCTGCTCTTCCCTCCAGCAATGCAGGCTCGGAGTTCCCACGAATCAGCTGGAGGGGAAGCAGGCATTCCCTTCATCTTCCTCTCTGTGAATTAACTCCTGGAATGGGCAGACAGTACAGATGCCAATGGGAGGGTTCCGACACTGTGGACACACCCTCTTTGAAGTCCACCTTGGCATGGGAAGATCTCCTTTCATGTAGTATTTATTGCCAAGGACCGTGGTGGGGAAAGTCCCCAGGAGATTGCCGAAGCTGTTTTTACAGGATTTCCTTTGATTGGAAGCTGTTGGCTATGCCTTCTGCGGCTGGCTCAGTCACAAAGCAGAGGGTTCAGTGCATCCCCCAAGTGACAGCTACCATGCCAGCACCAAGACAGGTCTGGCTGTGAAAGCGCCTTGGACACACTGAAGAAGTGTACAAGTGGATGAGGTGCTGTTTCTGCTCCACTCACCAGTCAGAAGGCAGCGTGGCCTCGTGAGGAGAAAGAACTTGGGCTCACATCTGAGAGATGCAAAGTGAAATGTCAGCTCTACCACTACTCAAACTGCAAACTTGATCTTCTCATTCTCATCCTTGAAATGGCAACACAAAGATTTAGTCCCAAACCATGGCAAAGAATTAATGAGATAAAACTTGCCTTTCTGCACCTTTCTCCCAAATCCCAAAGCTAGTCTGGAAAGTTTAATGCAGGTAAGATGATTACTATATACTTTATCTTCTTCATTTACTCAACGTTCATTTTGTCAGCATTTGCTAAATTAGAAAATTAAATAAATAATACACCAGCACCTTTAACACTCTAGACATTGTATTAGATATTAAAAGTGAAGAACTACAGTTTTAAGACATAGTCCCATCTTTGTCTACCTCAAAGATAAACAAGTTAAACAAAAATAAAGTATAAGATATTATTTATGGTGGTAGGAGGTTCTAGAGGAAAAAGATATACCCAGACAAAATTTTGACAACAGTTTGTAGAATGATACAAGGGCTTCATGATGAAGGGCGATTTAACCAAGGGGATGGTAGCTTAAAGTATTCCAAGAATTTAGACACAGCGATCCTTTTTGTTTGGATCTTTAAAGTTCCCCAAAGGTCTATATGCTAAAGGCGGGGTCATCAGCCTGTGGCACTACTGGGAGATGGTGTATCTGTCAAGAGGTGGGGCCTAGTGGAAGGGTGATGGGTCACTAGAGATGTGCTCTTGAAGAGGATATTGGGACTCCAACCCCTTTCTCTCTTTTTGCTTCCCAGCTGCCATGAGGAGAACAGCTTTGTTCCACCATATACTCCCTGCCATGATTTTCTGCCTTGCCACAGGCCCAAAAACAATGGAGTCAACTGACCATGGACTGGAAACCTTGAAATAAAAGGCCAAAATAGTTCTTTCCTTGCTTTAAATTGATTATTTTCAGTATCTTACCACAGTAAGAGAAAACTGACTAATACAAACTCTTTGAGGAGGAACCAGAGGTGACCTGTCCTTCAAGGTGGACAGTCCATGAGCTGCAGTGGACAAGATGTAAAATACCATCTTGTCAAAGAATCCAGGATGTAAGAGTTGGTATAAATTTAGCTAGATCCTACTCAGCAGGACTGTCTTTGTCATCCTGAAGTAAAACAGCCTTAGCCAAATCGGATGCTGCCCTGAAGCTAAGAAAAGGGATATTTGATAAAATCTCCACCAGACAAGAGATCTGCTGTACCATGAAGGTAAATCTAGTTAACTGATCATTAATCCTATGTCTTGTTCTTGGACACACAGGAGAAGCAGTTCCATGGAATTACATTTTTAGAGAGAGTAGCTACTGGTGTGGCAAGAGGCTGAGTTTTCTCCTGTGACTGTTTGTCTTCAGGATAAGACTTTGTTCATCAGTGGTAATAACAGCCTTGAGTTTGGTGTTTGTGTGTGCTATAAGAGATTGAATATATCCAAAATGAATGTCCTTGTTCCCTTCTACTCATAGGGTAAATGTTAGCTTCTTGGGAAGACAGAACATATGCTTAGCTCCTTTCGGACTCTGAAAGCTGCAAACATCAAAGTTTCATGCTCCACCTGGTCCACTTGTCTAGTTTTCATCCCTTCCTCATCACTAGCACCAAAGAAATTTTTGTGAAGTAGATCTTGTTCTTCCTCTTCCTCTGCCCCCACCCCCCAATTTAGTGATTCTCAGCCTTATCTTCAAACATGTCACAGATCCTAGGCTCCCATAAATAATGGACTCTCTAAACTAAGGTTACTCTACTAAGGAAATAGTTTAGAAAAGCTCTCTGTATAATTCTAACACCTCCCTGGACTGTGTAAGTTTCCTGAGGACACACAATCTAACTGTATTGTTTTGCTAATCACCTGTTTCTTCAGGGGAATACTAGACGCTCAGTAACTGTTTGTAGAATTAATGAATATACCCCCCCCCGTGGAGGATCATTCACCTCTGTAACCTCAGTCATGGGTCAGTGACAGAGATATGTTCTTAGAAATGTGTTAGATGGTTGCATGGACCACGTAGAGTTTGTGTACTTACAGAAACCTAGATGTCTCAGTGTATAATGCCCAGGCTATAGGTATTGCCTACTGCCCTAGGCTACCAATATGTACATCAGGTCACTGTACTGAATACTGTAGGCAATTGTAGTACAACCATAAGTTTGTGTAGATAAAATTATATAAACATAGAAAAGTTACAGTGAAAAAATGGCATAAAAGTTAAAAAAAAAAAAAAAAAGTAGAACATCTATATAGAGCTCATACCATGAATGGACCTTGCAGGACCGGAAGTTGCTATGGGTGAGTTGGTGAGTAGTGAATGAGTTTGAAGGCCAAGGACATTGCTGGGCCCTGCTGTGGAGGACAAACACTGTACCCTAGAGCTATACTTTTGCTTATAACATTTCTTCATTTCTCAATAATAAATTGACCCCTAACTTGATGCCATTTTTTACTTCATAAACTTTAAAAAAAAGTTTTTATCTATGGCTTTTGTAATAATGCTTAGCTTAGAACACAAACACATTGTACAGCTATTCAAAAACATTCTTTATATCCTTATTCTACTTGCTTTTTATATTTGTAAAAATTTTAATCTTTTTTTTCAATTTTAAGCTTCTTTGTCAGAGATTGTGACACAGATACATTCGCCTTGGTCTGCACAGGATTGAGATTGACAGTACCGCTATCTTCTGCCTCTACATCTTGTCCCACTGGAAGGTCATCAAGGGCAGTGACACCCTGGAACTGTCACCCCCTGTGACAGTGCCCCCTCTGGAATACCTCTTCAAGGGCCTACCTGAAGCTGTTCTCCAGCGAACTTTTTTTTTTTTTTTTAAGTAGGAGTACACTCTAAAATAACAATGAACGTATAGTCTAGTCACTGACCCATGACTGAGGTTACAGAGGTGAATGATCCTCCACGGGGGGGGGGGTATATTAATTAATTCTACAAAGTTACTGAGCGTCTAGTATTCCCCTAACTATAGTTATTTATTATCATTAGCAAGTATTGCATACTGTACATAATTATATGTGCAATAATTTCTATATGATTGGCAGCACAGCAGTTTTGTTTCTGCCAGCATCACCATAAACAGGTGGTAATGCATTATGCTATGACATTATGACCTTACAACAGCTATGACGTCACTAGTCAATAGGAAGTTTTCAGTTCTATTATAATTTGTGGCCCATCATTGACCGAAATATCATTATGCAGTGCATGAATATATAAATTCTGTACTATGTAATGGGTGGCATACAAGGCCCTGTACGTAACTGTCCTAATCTGCCCCAACTGGGTCTTCTTTCATTACAACTTCTGCTTTAGGCTGTATTCCAGGGATTGTGCATTATTCAATGCACCATGAATTTACTTTTTATACCTCAGGGTTTTGTGTATCTCATTCTATTTTGGGGGGATATATATGAAATCCTTTTCTGTATGAGAAACTCCTACTTATCCTTCAAAATTTGTCTTCTCACCCACTATAGTCTGGGTAAAGCAGTTAATCTGCTTTTCCTGTGGCTTCCTATAGCACTCAAGGACTGAGATTGTAAGGAGTAATTCAGTGTTTTCTCATATCTACTACCAGAGTGCTCATCTTACAGCAAATGCACAGTGAGTGTTGGTTGAATTGACTCGCATTGTCTCTGTGTGAGGGAGATGCCAATCTATCTGTAAATTATGTGCAAATAGGATATGATTGCTATGTTGGGAAATGGTAATTATGCCCAACTCACAGAGTAGATGATATTTAAGGAAATGGGCTCCTAGAATAGCTTTCAACTCAGCAGATCTGCCTCAAGCACCCATCTTGTGTTTGGTGACAGGAACACAGCCATGGATATGACACTCTTTCTTATCACATGGAGTCACTATTCTAGAAGGGAAAACAAACACATAAACACAAAATTACAGTGGAATGTGCATATAATTTGTGTCAGGACTGCCTGTGTGGTCTCCAAAACTGTTTTTTTCTTCTTGGCTATACAGCATGACAATTCCCAGTTTCTTTTGCTGTGAAGTTGTGCATATGTGTACAGCTCTGGCCAAGAGAACTTTAGGAAAAGGCCTTTTCCAAGTTCGCCTCCTAAAGCCCTCTAAGATATTCTTGGCTTTCTCTCTCTTGCCTGGCTGGCTACCTCACTCAAAGAATTTAATGGAAGACTCTAAAGCCCTAAGAAATAGCAATGTAATACATAGAAGGAATTTTGATCCCTCTATCACTGTGTGGAAGGCTACCTACAAAGTACTCAACTGGACACTTACATAAGCAATACCAAAAAATCTACTATTTCAAATTATTGTTACTTTAATTTTAAAAATGTAATAGTAGCTAGTTGTTTAATTGTATAATGATTGTATAATCATTTATTCCATAAATATGTATTAAAAGCATATTAGGGCCAGGCACGGGGGATGAAAAAGGAATATTGGTCACATTCTGGGAGGAAAAAGAAGGAAGATCTCCTTTTTTATGATGTCAGGTAGAGCTTAAGCACAAAGATATTTATTGCAGACAAAGTGTAGGAGTGAACCAGAAGGAGAACAGAGATAAATAATGAACACTAGTCTCTTGGTTCTGCTGTCTTACTCTGAAGCTTTACATATTTCTATCCTAGCTTTCTTGAAAATGTTCTGAAGGATTCAAATGCCAATCCTTTCTGTACTAAGCACTTCTTCTAAGGGACTTTACAAGGATGAGGACAGTAGCAAAGTATCCACTTAAAGGAAATCTTTTTACTAGGGAAGACTCTCAGGAACCCAGAGTGGCCCAGGGTGACCAAACTACATAGATGAGTGAAGTTGTCAAGGCCACATTTTATGGAGGGTGAAACAAACATAAAGAGAGGAAATGAGATGCCCAAATTCTCACAGAGGTTAGTGTCTGGGACCGGAACCCAGAATCTTAGTCTCCCAGCCCAGTGCCTTTTGCACTAAAATCATCTGCTAAAAGAGACCTTTTGTCTCCTTCAAGGGTTAAAACAGGGGTAAGGCTTATTGAACCTTAAATTAGGAAAGGAAAATAACATTTATTGAACTCCAACTATGGTAGTGAACATTTTACATGCATTCTCATTGACCTTCACAATGAGGTAATAGATATAATTAGCTTACAAATAAGGTATCTGAGACTCTGGCTTACTGTCTAAGGTTTTCTAACTTCATAGTTACTTACGATCATTTCATCCCTTCATCTTTACATTTGGCAAAACAATGTCGTAGAATTAGTTTTTGCCTTGCCAGTGTCTCAAATTGCCCCCCCCCCCAGCAACATGAGGACATAATGAGAGACCCTCCATTTCATTGTCATTCTACTTCATGGCATCGCATCCCATGAAATGACGTCTGGCTCTCCAGGCTTCATAGTTCACGGTGTCTGGTGTCTGGTGTCTGATGTAGCAATTGGCACTTCATCTTCTGGTCAATTAGGTCCTAAAATTGTATTAGGGAAAGTACACTTAAATCCCTTACTAGGTAGATATTCATTTTGACGTATACATACCTGATTTTGAATTATTTTATATTAAGTCAAACAGCCTGTGTAAAAAGAATACTCTATCTATAATTTAATAAGAGATGCAATTTTTAGCAATATCATTATTTCACTGATCCATCTAATGAGAAGTTCTATAAATGTATCTTGTATATATAGGCATGTGAATTGTCTGATCAGTATTAACCATCAAATTAAATTCTTTTCTTAGAAGCCTGGATGTAAGCCACAGGAAGTGATTTCACAAATTAATTTTTTGCATGATCATTATTTGTCAGTGGTGGACTTGAATTGTTCACATGAATGCCATATCTTATAAATAAGAAAGCAAGCCAGAGCTGGACGAATATTGAGGAAATACGATAGCCTGATTATTTCCAGTATCTGTGGGTATGAGCACTGGAGAGTGAGAGAGTAAATATGTACAAGACTATGTTCATGAACAAAAGTAGCAAATCAAATAAAAGGAAAAGGTTCTTCTCTGCTGGGTGGCCAAGGTGAGGTCAGTATCAATATTGGTATTGGCACTGACAAGTCCATGTTTTGCATGATGATAATTTAATCAAGATGTGCTGGTGACAAAAAGCTTATCAAACAAAGAATGTTTTAGTACCCAGGTTGGTTGGTTTGACAAAAGTGACACCCATCTTTTGTCGCAAAGCTGTGGTAAAATTCTTATCTGGCCTTGCAAAATTTTATGTTAACAACAAAGACTGTGAGATGCTAATTTATAGTAATTTAACATGCTGATTACTCATCATAAAAGGAATATGTGCTTCTTTTTTCAGGAAACAGGGATTTTTTTTACCTTATAAAAATTTAGGTATAATAAAAATTGTTTAATAAAACAATTATAATTGTACTCTAGGAATTTGAGCAGAAACTTCTTGAATCTGACAATATTTTTATATACTAAAGACTGTACAGGTATTGTCTGATTTTACTAATTGTAAAACTAAAATACAACAAATTTGAAATATTTGCCAATCTTTTCTATTCCTCCAGACTACCACAACAGATAAGAGCATGTAAAACTATTCCATCTTAAACTTGGAGTTCTGAAAGACTAGGTCAGTAAGACATTTTATGTGTGAAATTAACTTTGTGTTATTTGTTTTATTCACTTATTCATCCAGTTTCTGTCAGATTTCTAACAGGAATTTTGTTATCCCAGACTCTTCACAGAAGAAGGAAAATGAAAAAGGTTAACAAGATTATATGCATAGTCAGGTAAGGACCATATCATATTGGTCGAAGTCTTTTGTTAGATGAGGCTAAAAGGAAATGAGTTGCAATTTTACTGTTGTCATTATCTAAATAAGAGGAAGTGTACATTTTCATAGCATAGACAAAAACAAAATTTTCCCAAGCAGTAAACTAAAAGAGAACTTCATCCATTACTTTATGTACATGCATGTCCACATGTGCACACACACACACCCATCCAGAGTACACTTATGTAACTAGTGCTGTTGTCAACAGAACCAACAAACCATCTGTGATACAAACAAGAGAAGCAGTGAAGTTTCTTCATGAATTATTCACAAAGTTTTCAAGGGTTATGACTGCCTATAGGAAAGTAGAAGTCCTTTGTAATTCATTCCCAGGTCTAGTAGATGAGGAATTGTCTTGATTAAAAATATCTAAATAAATTTTCTATCCATGAATATTGGCTCCTTGTGAGAGACAAACATATTTAGGTATGACTGATAAACTGTGAAGTTAGTTGCTAAAGATATTCAAAATTCTGTGTGCAGACACCGTTCAGCAATCTGATTTTTTGAACTCTTCAGCAGAAAGCAGGTCTGTTTTAGCAGAGCTGTGACTGCTTCCTTGGAGCTTCCATTCACTTGTTGAAGTTTTAAACACTAACTCCATTTCTTCTTCTGAACTACAGTCCTTCAGCTGCTTGGAGATGGCTTCCACAAGCAGCAGCTCCAGATCTCCCATGCAGAGGATGTTGACAGGTGGCATTCTGATTACTTAAGGGGTTAAGGACTTAGGCAGCTACCTCTAAGAAGGAAGAATGATGCTCTGCTATCTGCTAGGTATTTGTTTGTGTTGACTTGGAGGAAGAAGTCTTATGGAGATCATGAGACTGATCTTGGCCATTCCTACCCCTGGCCATTCCATGATGCTGTCATTATCTACCAAAAGGACTTTGGGAAATTGAGGCAGCACCCTGGTCTATGAGGAAAGTAATTATGGTAAGTCTGCTCCCAACCCATCATTTGGTTAGCTGAAGGGAAGGGCTGAAGCAATACCTTTACTTGGAGCCTTCTGCAGGACAATGTCCCTGTGACCCCAAGTTGTACCCTGAGGAAATCAGTGGATCAGGGACGAAAGGCCCCAGGTTAAGCATCACATATGAAAGACTGAGAAGCAAAAGGGGTGGATGGCTAGCAAATAAGATCCTATGAATCATATGTGACCCTTATGAACATCTTACCTTGGTGAGGGCTGGATCATAAGGCCGAAGTTGGAGCATAGTACAGTATAACCTTTTCAAATTGTTAGAGATTTAATAGAAGGTTAATTTTATCTCTGGCATGTTGGCAATGTAGCAAAGATGTTTTCCTGAGCCTATTAATTCTAAGATTCATCAAATAAGATCTCTTAGCCCTCTGAGATAGATGGTAAAATTCCTGTTAGGGTCTTTTAAATCTCTAAGTACCTTTCTGATAGAAGCACCGAAATCCATAATCATAATATTTACAGTAACAACAACAGCAACAACGTTTTTGTTTGTCTTATCATTTGACATTTGTTCTTCTTAGCATCTCTTAAAAGGGTGATGTTAAAAGTCTATTTTAGAACAAACAAAACTGTGGCTGAAATGGGTGACATGATTTGCTTTTAATTGTGCAGCAAATCGCTGAAGCTCCCTGGGAAACCTGAAGCTCCCCCACTTGAGGGAGTCCCTAAGGTCAGTAAAGTATTTGGGGCACAGTACTTGGAAGTAGAACTTTCTTTAAGAAAAAGCCAAAGGGCTAACAGCCTGAAGCCAGGAGCAGGTGGCAAGGCAAGAGGATACTGGGGGAAGCTGCTGCACTGGCGGGGTCTGGCCCTGGTTGAGTTTCTCATTCTTCCCATTCCTTCCCAACCTGCTGGAAAAGTCAGAAGCTCCTATAGACCTGCCCTGAGAAATTCTGGGCTGAAAGACCTAGACCAGATTTGGGAAAGCGTTTTTGCACATGTAATGAGCACTTGCTCTTCTGGGACTGGATTTTCCTTTGAGAGTGGTTAGACTCAGGGAACTAAAGAAGCTTGGTGGGCAGAGACACACACAGCAAGAGAGAGACAGAGAGACAAGAAAGAGAAGAGAAGGGTCCTGATTTGTAGCATCTGCTGAATTCTGTGGTAGAAATACATCCACCATGGCTCATCTCAAGCTACCAACTTGACATCAGCTGGCTAGCCAAATTCCTGAAATTTAGCCATTGCTCTTACAAACTGGTTAGAAAAATTGTCAAAGCAGAATATGCCATCAGATTTGTCTCTAGCAAGGCAACAGGCAATTTCCACACCTCTCAGCCTAGCTTACTCAGTGTCTGTGTAGACTTTTAGGGTCAAAACTGTCTAGTTACAAAGAGAACTCAGGGACGTGGCTTTATCCTTGGTAAATTTCTTTTCTTTTGAAATTGCATAAGTACCCATGGAAGACAGATAAAAGTAGGATGTCCAGAATATTCTAGTAGCCTCAGAATTTCCATCTCTCAACAAAGTATGTATGTGTGTATGCATCTATGCACCCGTACTTACACACATAAAATTCCCTATTGCATTGGCGAGATGAATAAGCTCTCACAGAAATTCAATTCCCAACTTTTTTACATAAACAAGTTGCTTAAATTCTGTCTTGTCTTACCTGCAAATTGGGGATATAATATCAGATTAGGTAAATCAAAGGATTCAATAGGATTATGGTGCTGTAAGCCTTATTAACACCTCATAAGTGGAAGTTGCCCTTTTTATTTTTTTAATGCACCTGCCCAGATAAATTCTCAAATACTCTCAACATCTTTCCTCTCTGTCCTTTGTGGACACTTCAGGAACAAGCTGCAAAGTACACGACAGCAGGGTGACATCTATGTGGTTCCTGTTTAAACTGAGTGATCAGGGTGTTGATAATCTGGTGCGTTTTTATTTAAATAATTTTTCTACATGTTCAAATAATATACTTGCCACCCCTCACAGGCCTGGGAACAGATCTTATCTGCTTTGCCACAAAATGGCACCTAACTGAGTAAACACAAATACAGAATGGAGAGGCTGAGCTTTGCTTAGCATTTGTAACCTGATTTGCTAAGGCAAACAGACAACATGGCCGCCAAGCTTCACCTTCCAGGGGAAGTTTAATCACAAAAGCAATGATTTTTAAGCTTCTAACATGCAAATAAAATGTTGTTAAATTGTTCCAAAGACCACCTTAAATCCCTAAAGAAAGAACAAGCATGTTGGCTAAAATAGTTGCTGAGAACCAAGGTACATAGAGGTCAGTCTCTTACTTTCCCCACAACTTGATTAAATCATTTTTTAAAATTTAGCTCCAACTTTTATCAACACTATTTATATGCATTTCTTAAAGAATCAAATAATCTTAGAAGGCAAGTAACACTCAATTCTTTTAGCTCCTTCATTCTTTTCATACTTGCCTCCACATCCTCTAAATGACATGCTGTAATACCACTTATTTTAGTTTAGGGAGTATGAATTAACTTCCTACTAGGAAAATGAGATCTTAGCTTTCTTTTACCCTCCACTCTCCTTAATCCAGGCACACTTTGTTCCCCTATTGGCACAAGATAGCTATATTTTAATTGTTGTTCAATCAGCTTTCAATATTTGTATTGTAATGATTATGTATACCTTATGTAGAGTTTATCAAGTAGTAGATTTCCTTTCTTACATAGTGCCTTGGTTTTCCAAAGGATTTTTCTTTTGTTTAGTTTTTTTAGTACATATCACAAATTTATCCCTGAATTCTTCTCAAGTTCTGAAAAAATCTTCTCTTCATTTATTCATCTTATTTTTTAATCTTAAAAAAATACCCCAGAGGCTTCTGAACTAGTCTTACACAGACAGATGGCTCTCTAGACTTCCTGCCATGCTGATCTGGGAATCTTCCTTTGCCATTATCTTGGGGCCTCCCACTTGCCTCTCTCCATTGGATGGACCAACTCTTCCCTGGATTCCATTTCTTCTATCTTGGTTTTCTCTGTGTTGGTGGTCTACTGTTTCAAAAAGCTTCTTAAATAAAAGTATCTGATTAGTAATTTTTGAGAACTTTTAAGTAAAAAACTATTTTATTTTACTTTCTCACTTAATGGATGGTTTGATTAGCTACAACTTTCTCAATTCAAAATTGATTTTGAGTTCACTGTTTAGTTCTTTTCTTACTTTTAGGAATGCTTTGAAATCTATTATCTCCCCCAGCCTGTTTTTGTCTTTGTACAAAGCCATTTCTTTCCCTTTCATTGTTTTTTTAAATTTTATTTTAATGGTGTACATAGTGATAATATTCATCATAGGGGATTTATGATTTTACCTGTACATGATATATATTGTTGTTTCTTTTTTTTTCCATTCCCCTCCCCTCCCTTCACCCCTGTCTCCCTCCTTATCTACAAAAGGTTCATTTCCATCTTTTCTTTCCATTTCTTATTTCTCTTGTTCTCTGTTCCTTTCCTTCTCCCCCTCTGTTGTTCCCTTTCCCATTTGGACACTTTATTCCCTTTCCCAATATACTACATTTTAGCCTTATTTACACTTTCAGTTTCTCACACCAGAGAAACAATGTGGTACCTAAATTTATTTCACTTAACTGTCTGATATCCAATTTACTTCACTTAAGAGTATGGTCTCAAGATGCATTCATTTACCTAGAAATGTCTCAAGCTTATCATTCTTTATGTCAGAGTAGTACTCCATTGCATAGAAAAACTATGTTTTCTTTATCCATTCCTCAGCTCTTGTGCATTTGGGCTGTTTCCAGGATTTAGCTATTACAAACTGTGCTGCTATAAACATGGGTGTGCATATATTGCTGTGGTATGATGCTTTTAATTCTTTTGGGAAGATATCAAGAAGTGGAATAGCTGGGTCAAATGGAACCTCTAGTCCTAGTTCCCTGAGTAATCTCCCACACTGATTTCTGTAGTGGCTGCAGCAATCTACATTCCCACCAACAGTGGAGAAGGGTTCCTTTTTCTCCACAGCCCCTCCAGCATTTGTTATTGGCTGATTTGTTGATAATAGCCATTCTTTTTGGAGTGAGATGGA